>JAVRRP010000339.1:0-20527 GCA_036872775.1 Oleoguttula sp. CCFEE 5521 | reverse complement strand
CATGGACAACCCAGGTGTATGGCCTCTCCATTGCCATATAGCTTGGCACGTGAGCGCTGGTCTCTATGTGAACATCCTGGAGAACCCGAAGAAGATCCAGCAATTGCAAATCCCTAGTACGATGGCGCAGACGTGTCGGGACTGGGCGACTTGGACGGGTGGGAACGTGGTGGAGCAGATTGACAGTGGCTTGTAGACTGGATATGTGTACGAGATGACGAATATACAAATTTATATACAGAGGTGGACTATACATTGGCTGGGCAGTCTGTTGGAAGCATAGCGATGTTGTTCTGGGATCGTGGATATGGGAACACCCAGCACCCGGATACACGCTACTAAAATGTAATGTACACTCACTCATGAAATGAGACAACAAATATCAGCAATCACGATGCCCGCTTCACGTTCGTCCACGCTTGGGTCACACGCATTGAGGGAGAGTCCATGGCCTATTGATGTGGTCGAACGTAGGACGATCTCCTGCAGATTGCCCAGGATCCTTCCGCGAACAGCTTCCGTAACACCACCTTTGTGCGAATGCCCAGGTAGCAGCAACAGCGTCGCCTATACGCTGTCAAATGCTTGAGAGTCTCCTGCCTATATCCGAGTGCGATTGTACTCTTCGCAACTCTTTGATGCGCACTCCATCCTCTTTGTGGCCATAGAATAGCGAGTGGGAACGTGGCTATAGAGAAGCGCCCTCACGGGGTTCATAGCCGACCCGGTGATGTGATTTCGAGTATGTGTGCCTACGAGCGGAACATCAAGCGGAGGAGGTGAAGTCCAGAAGCCAGTGATAAGAACTAGCGCCGTCTATATACGAGCCAATGAGCGATCGGCAGTGAGGGGTCAAAGGGAGAAGGAAGGCACGAAGTAGACTCGTTGACTTGCGGAGGGGACGAGTCGATATGAGTGCTTATAAGCCACTGTTTGTGCAGGAGCGGCGGTGACGAGATAGGCATCCCCGTAGCAATGACGAGCATATCTATCACTAAGATACACAGGGTTCATAGGGTCTTGTGCCGATGAAGGAGGTCGTATTTGGTGTATTAGCATCGATTACTTACAGAGTATATCCTCCTACCGCGGCACTTCTCCAACTCCTAACAGGTCTAGCGTCCTCAAGCTCCACGACCCATCGAAGTGCCTCTTTTGCCTTTCCCACTTGCCCGCTCAGCTCATGGTTCCTCGCCAGAGCAAGCCAAGCTTCAGAATCATCCCAGCCTGTACCAAGACGAGTGAGAGTCGAGAGCAACAGGTACGCGCGATCGCGAGCTGCTAGTCTGTTGAGCTCAGCTGGTGTCGGATCTTTGGAAACCTTTTGATGCGGCGTGGCAGATGTGTAGTGCTGCGACTCTGTCGGAGGTGTAGTTGAAGCGAGGAGGGAGGGGTTCGAACTCGAGGGGATTGGAGGTAAGAGGAGCTCGGGGGGCTCGGCGGGGAGCTTCTGTTCGTACATGTCCATCAAGAGCTCGGAGAGCGCTATGATGGTGTTCGGGTGATCGGGAAAGTATGTGAGTGAGTGCTCGTAATGCTCGATGGCGTCGAAGTGCAGTGTGCGGGCAAGCGCGAGGTCTCCCTTCTGTATGGGTTGTCAGCATTTGCAGACTCCTGCCGTCATCGGAGAACTTACAGTAGACCACACGTCTGCCCACAGTTCATCAACGCTTGCTCCACCTCCCCAGCCCTTGTAGAAGAAACTACGCGCACTCGAGCGCTCGGCACCGACATCTGCTTCGAATGCTTCCACGAGCTTAGCAGCTTCATCGACCGCTCCAGATGCATCATCGAGGCCTTCTGCGCGCATGTACAGATCGGCTATGAACAGCCATACTCGTACCAGTAGACTCATCTTGTGCCGTCGCTGTTGCGCGGCAGGGTATGATGTACTAGGGGAACCTCTCGTGACAACATGGGAGGGTGACTGGGGTTCATCTGGTCGCCGTGGCAATGCCTTTTCGTTCGTGTGTTGAGTCTGCCCGAGGGACGAAGGGGCAGGGTCCGCAGTTGAGTCTTTAGCTGCACTCAATCCATTCGTCGCATGATCCTGAGCATGAGTGTGTTCTGGCACAGGCGAGGGAACACTGGTCGTACCGGCTGCCGCGGTATTTGCCTCCCGCAAGTTGCTGCCAGAAGGCGAGCGCTTCGCCGAATGACTGTGACGGATGTGGAAAGGCAGATGATGACGATGCTCATTTCGGCCACGTGCTTGGTCCGCCGTGTTGCCATTCTCGTTGGTAACAGTGATGGCTATAGGCGGACCCAGTGTCGAGCCGGTGGATGTCCCGTTCACCGCATTCGGAGGCGTCAGCGATTGCAACGAAGTGCGTGGAGTCTTCTCGACACTTGCTCTCCTGGATTTGGGTCGAATACTACCGACCACGCTTCGAAGCGTACTGCCACCTCTTGACGGTGGTGGCATCGTATTTGCTGTAGGCGGTGGCTTCGGCGTCCGTAATTTCTCTGGAGTGCCGAATAGTCGGGCGTACAGTGCTAGTAGCTCGTCGGTCATGTCCATAGCGGCATTCGGTCCTTCGATTAGCTCGACATACGTTAACTGGCTCATCTTGATCTGCACAATGGCTTCTTTCTGGTACTCGTCCATCTGGTCCACGACCCCTCCAGAAGTACCAGGTGACAATGCCGACTTCTCGGGATCCAGATTTGGCGTAGCATTGCCGAACAGTGTGCTCGGCTCTCCGAACTGCTCGAACGCGGCTTCGCACATCCTCACGGCACTTTCGTGCTGATCTTTGGCAGACAGACACAGGGAGAGCAGGTGCCACAAAGGCAGGAGTTGTGTCTCCCTTATGTATCTCTCGGACTCTGTGGCAGTGCTTTCAGACCGCGTCGCGAGCAGTGGGCGGATGATTGCGATGGCAGAATTCACGTTACGTGTCTCTGCCAGAAGTAGCGCGAGAGCATGCACAGTATCGACATTATTCGGGTCGTATCTGAGCGAGCGCTCGAGATGAGTTCGCGCGTCGGCGAGGAGTCCAGATCGTGCTTCGGTATCGTATGTCAATGCTGCCCAGTGAGAGTTGCTAACGCCCAGAGCCCTATACGCAGCGGCTAGTGTCGCTGGCTGGAGTACAGTCTCGGTGGGATGGCTCACTGGATGGGTCGTCTCGGCTTTGTTGTCGTCGCTGCTGCCAACTACCTGATCTGCGCTCACTGGTTTCTGCTGATCCAGCCAACGTTCGACGTCTTTACCGACCTCGACAGCTTTCTCGGCTTCATCTCGACCGCCGTATCGACACAGCAATCTGATCGCTTCTGCTGCGGTCAACAAAGCGGTATCGTCGTCATCGAAGCCAAGCTCATGCTTCCCTGTCTTTGCAGCTCGTGCTTTACCTTTACTCACGATCTCAACATAGCTGTCGAATGCATGCATGGCCAAATCAAGCTCCCCGAGCGAGGCGTGGACGTTGAAAAGTGATCGCAACATCTGGGTGGAGTGGAACGTCTTCGTTGCTGCGAGGTAGAGCATATCGAGCATCTCTCGGCTGACTGCCTCTTTGCCTCCACCCAGAAGCTCGGAGTCTGACCAGGAGGTCCCGGTCACAACCCGCCAATTCATCATAGCTTGCTGCACGTAATCCTCTACTTCGCCGTTGTACTGTGTTGCTTTGGGGAAGTCCGTAGCGCTCATGAGTGAGGATTCGTAGGTCCTCGCAGCATTGCGGAGCTCTGAGTACTGCTGCAGTCGTGACTTGGACTCGCGCGCCGGGGAGTGCGCTTCTTGTTCAGCGTGCAGAACTTGCGACTGCGCAAGGTAGTAAGTCCACCATGTCTGCCTTCGAGAGACCTCCCACCCTATTGAAGGACCTGTGCTGCGATCGGATGCTGACGGCGATCGCTGCCAGAAGCCATTCCATGCACTGAATGCTCTGAGCGCGTCCACTGTCGGTGGTGGCGTATGTCCTGACTTCGTGGGCTTGTAGAAATGCGAGCATGCCTGCGCGATGATCTTCTCCGTCCATCTGCGTAACTCGGGACTTCGATATCCCGGCGTTTGTTGGACTGCATTTCGCCATAGATTTTCGGCCTCCTGCTCCCTTCCTAGATCGTGCAGACATGTTCCTCGAATGTACGTTGACTTCGCGCCACACACTTCTATCCAGCCCAGAGCAGAAGGCAGACTACTCAGTGTGCCTGATTGAGGTATATGCGCTGGCAATGCTCGCAACGCAGCTTCATGGTTTCCCTGTAGCCAGTGGATCTCCGCGAGACATGTACCCGCCACGAACGCGTCCTCCTCAATGCTGTTGCCGATCGAGACTGCCTTCTCCAGCTGCGGCACCAGTATACTTAGTCCAGTCAAGCCCGTTGACGAGGCCGTGCCTGGCCGACTGGAGGTATTCGCGATCTGAGCCTCTGATCTCGCAGCTAATGTGAGGCAAGTCCGGTTCGACGCATGCTTATCCGTTTTGCGCGCAAGCTCTGCAATCTCTCCCCAGTTCCCGTTGCATAGCGCCTGATCCAGAAGTGCAAGATACCTTGACCCCTTCTCGGCATTGGGTGTGCCCATCGCGGGAGACCAGACGGAGGCTCTCCTCTTGATTTTTGACCAGGAGCGATTGGACAAGGCCCGTGACTAACTGGAACTCAATCGCCTCTCCTGCTCCTCCATCATATTCCTGACCTCAACGAGTTCTCTGCCAACATATGACTTCGGGTACGAGGTCTGGTGCATGTGAATGGATCATTGGCTGAACGTTGTCTCGCTTAAACTTTCGCTTGCACTCGCGTAAAAATACTCGGGCTGAATCCGAGTCATATAAAATCTCCATTACCACGAATATATCTCATATATTTTGCTTGCAAACTTGAGATAGGAGACTCGGTCATGAGTCGCAAGTCCAGTCCACAGGCTGTGGCGACGCTCAAGCAAATAAGCTATCGCATTGCGTCGACACCAGTCGAGAGACTTCCTCAGATCATCCCAAATCTCGCTGGCTTGCTATGGAATTGCAGAGACCTGCTGGGGTCGACTTCAGCTTCCACCAAACAGGGAAGCGATGATGGCATGCTCATTCACAGGCTCAATGTTCAACTCACGACACTTCTGCAGGACCGCACCGTCCAAGGTAGATGGTCTGCGGTCGTGCTAACGAAGGCCATAATCGAAGCTGGCGGGCTCGAGACGCTCAGCAAATCCAATGGCTGGGTCAAGAATCTTCTGGGCATCCTGAAGAAACCAGATCCTCCAACGACTCGACGTTTGACAGTAATCACCTTGACCAGGATATTCACGCTCACTTGGGATCACTCAAATCTGATCCGCGAGATTACCACGCCAGCCTTGCCGACGTTCATCTCGACCTGTCTCAGCAATGTCGAGCGCAAGACCTGCTCATCGAGCGAGATTCAGACCGTTCTAGAGGCTTTCGCTGTGCTGGTGCCTCGCCACCCGGCTACGTTCAGGACGTTCGAGGGTCAGATCCGCAGTTTATGCAAGCGGATCCTTTCCAACGATGAGCATATTGCCCGATCAATGTACTACAGCGAAGGTCATCGGGCTGCCGCACGATTGCTGCTTGTAGCCTTGCACTGCTGTGCGCCAAAGCAAGGTGCCTTTGAGAAGTGGGACGAGATCTTCAAGACTACTACCACAGCTGCTCACGCCACATGCGATCAGGTCTTCAGAGCCGTGATAGAAGACTGGAAGTCGACATCGGGAATACAACCATCCCTTTCATCCCAGGATCTAGTAGTCGGGGAGTGCCAGTCAGTCGACGAGGACGCCGCGGGACTAAGCCGTTGGAGCGGCATCTTCGCCGGCGGACAGCGACTGATCACTCTGGTCGATCTTGTTAGCAGCCACGTCACTTCCTCTACTGCTGGTCCTGGACCTGTACGCCTTGGCATGATGTTGGACTTGGTCACGCGGATCTGCGGCGTCATAGTGCCTACAGCTGCCCGGCAGGACTTCACCAAACCCAATCAACAGATAGCTAAGGATGAACGTGATGCACTCTATACTCTGCTCCCTGGTGTTCACGTTGCGGTGCTTCGGCTGATGATCGTTGTACTGGAACGCTTTGGTACAGCAATTACGTCGGTGATCCCCGGTCTACTCGACCAGTCTCTCTGGGTATTCCGGGCTGAGAAGGGTGACGATTCGATCAGGGCAGCCACATACGCGCTACATGCCGACATTCTGACCTTGATGGGCCAAACGCTAGACAAGGATCAGGTCATAGAGCTCACTCAGGTAGTCATGAGCTGCTGCAGTGACCTGATACCCGAGGACGAACCCACCTCAGCAGTGGTGAATGGGACGTTCAAAGGGAACGGTGCAAACAAGCACTCCAGCAACGGCTCAGCGAGATCAGCGCACACAAAAGGCACAGCTGTGTATCATGAGCTTGAATCCGCTGCTGCGCGTCTGTTGCCCGTGCTTCTTGCAAAACTCAACACAAGACACATGCCTCGAAAACTTCGCGCTCAGCTAGATCGCACTGCGATTTTGACAAAGAACAAAGACGGTCTGATTGCCAGCGTCCTCAACCCTCCTGTCAATGCAGCTGCAACGGGACTGCAGTCGAGTCTGCTGCCGTTTCTAGCGAAGCTGTTTCCTAGCTTTCCGGAGGTAGAGGCGATCTTGCGACCATGCATGCCCGTACTGTTGACTGGCCGGAAAGGTGGCGAGGAGGAGGAGGAGGAGGAGGATGAAGAGGAAGAGGAAGAAGATGGTAATGATCTGGAGGTAGAGAACGCTGATGAGGATGAAGATGAGGTGCTCGAAATTGAGAAGGTTGGGAGCGAGATTGCTGCGAAAGCCCAAGCAAGCGCCGAACCCGATCTATTGAGCGCACTCGACGCACACCTCGACAGCACCTCTGGACAGGATCAAAGCGAAGACCTATACGATGCTACACCTCCAGCAAGCACTGTTAATGCTTCGGCGTTTGGCTCCGCGACAGTGACCGCACCGCCGATTGACGCTTCCAAGCGCACGACGCCGCACTCGGGAGCTTTGGACCATGAACCCGAGCAATCTTCGAAACGTCAGCGCATGACTTTGGACCCTGAGCCAGTATCAGCTGCTCCTTCAACTACTTCAGTCCAGGAGCAGCCGGCTGTCCTCGGCGCTGGGCTGGCGGCTGCAGCTGCAAAGGCGCTGAGTGATGATGGCAGTGACTTTGAAATGCCTCCGTTGACCATGGAGATGGACACGGACTCGGAGGACGAAGGCGATGAGGAGGACGAGGATGTCCTTCCTTTGTAGGTTTGCTTTGATTCTGGCGTGCAATATGTAGCTTCCGTAAATCTGATTGTAGCCTCGTCGAGTCTCAAGATTCATTCTCTTGACCTCATTGCCAAATGTCCGTGCTTGCACTTGATACTTCACAGTTGTTCCTTCTGCAGTCGCGACTGTCGCGAGAATTTCGATTTGGTCGTTGTTCAGATGTGAGAGCAGTCATTACATCGATTGAGTACTACATCTCGACTGGTTGGCGCGAGTCGTCGGTATCGTGCATTTGACTCCAAGTCATTTCAACTTCTTTCTGTCTGCGAAAACCGATACAGCTGCGAAGTCGCGGACAGTCCAACCAAGGCATGAGCACAGATTACTTCAAGAAACAAAGCATTTGTTGTCACATCCCAAATATCGCTATTGCCAGAAGACGCAGATGCTGATCTTTACGTAGTTCTACAATGACCAAAGCCAATGGTGCCCAAGAAAAAGCTCGACAGACTGTCGTCTTTCTCGGACCAGTCGCATCATACACCCATGCCGCCGCTCTTCAGCGATTCAGCAAGACTGGCTATGAGTTGAGGCCCGTCACAACGATCGAAGACATCTTCGCGGCCGTAGCAGATTCCACTGCAGATCGAGGCGTCGTTCCCTTCGAGAACAGCACCAATGGCATCGTACCTGCTACACTCGACTTGTTCGCCAATGCGTCTGGCAAGTACGGTGAGCTTCAGGTCATTGGAGAGGAGTACGTTGCTGTCAACCACTGTATCGTCGGACTTGCACCAGGGAGCATTCCCAACGACGCAGCGAAGCCGAACCTTTCGTACATAACGACGCTGTACTCCCATCCTCAAGCCTGGGGCCAGTGCACGAAGTTTCTGTCTGCCAACCTCGCCAAAGCAGAACATGTAGATACCTCATCTACTTCCCGCGCCGCTGAGCTGGTCTCCGTCGGCAAAGATCCTGTCATTGCTGCGATCTCCTCGGCACTGGCAGCAAAGCACTACAAACTTGATGTCCTGGCCGATAGCATACAGAACACATCGAACAACACCACGCGATTCCTCATTGTACGACGGATTTCTACCTCATCACCCGCGGGACCGCGATCAGATGCAGGGTCAGATAACGATGGGACAGGATGGAAGACTCTCATATCCTTCACCGTTCCCCACACAACTCCAGGAGCTCTGGCGGATTGTTTAGCGGTCTTCAAAGCCCACGATCTGAACCTGACTGGCTTCCACACGAGACCTTTCAGCAGTCAAGTCGATGGTGGCGAGGCAGCTTGGCGATACATTTTCTTCGCTGAGTTTGGAGGACGGAGATGGGAGAGCTCTGTTGACGATGCGTTTCAGGAGCTGCTCGGAGTGGCTGAGAGTGGGCGATGGCTTGGGAGTTGGGGAAGAGGGGACGGCGAAGGCGTGAAAGCCGGCCGCGTTCCTAGTGGTCACCACAAGCACATGGGCAGTCACGGAACACTCAGGCCAGGTTCTCCCACCGTCGATGCCTCGCCGTGAACAGACGGACGAGTCTTGATCGATATATCGATTCGGGCAGACGATCGAGCCGGTATGAGGAGAGCATAACGCGCAAATCAACGCGCAAGGCATGGAGGAGGAGAGCATGTGGCTTGCGAGAATGACATGGCTCATGGTACTACAGGCAACTGAATCAAGGAAACCGAATCCACTCAATCCTTCCCACTGCGCCCTGCCCAAAAGTGGGTATCTGTAACTTCCTCTTCATCGAACAATCACGTCCCTCGCAGACTCCGCAAGAGAAGCGCCACCTGCGTAGCACCTCGCGCATACTCCTGTCTCGTCACACACAACACACGACCATCGCGTCCTCCATCATACAGCCGACTAAGCACCC
The DNA here is from genome assembly GCA_036872775.1 of Oleoguttula sp. CCFEE 5521. NCBI lineage: Eukaryota > Fungi > Ascomycota > Dothideomycetes > Mycosphaerellales > Teratosphaeriaceae > Oleoguttula > Oleoguttula sp. CCFEE 5521. Next base: position 11,439 of record JAVRRP010000339.1, on the reverse strand, counting down.
TCCTTCTTTCCCTTCTTCTGCTCGACCTTGAGCAACAACGCGCGGTTTATATGCGGCAGCACACCACCGAACGCAATCGTAGCCCTGATCAGGCTATCCAACTCCTCATCTCCACGGATGGCCAACTGCAGATGACGCGGCGTGATGCGCTTGACTTTGAGATCCTTCGCGGCGTTTCCGGCCAACTCGAGCACTTCGGCGGTGAGGTATTCGAGGACTGCGGTGACGTAGACGGCGGCTTTGGCGCCGACGCGCATCTTGTTCTGGGTTTGCGACTTGAGGAAACGCTTGACACGTCCGCAGGGGAACTGTATGGAAAATAAGGGTTAGTTCGCGGTGCTCGGCTGAAGAGAAGAGGTCGTCTGTGGGCGCGATGGGTGGTGTGGTTTGTGCGGGTGTTGCGACGCGCCGCAAGAGCAGATATCACTGCCTGCTTGCCAAGCCTGCCTTCTTCAGGCGCGTGTAATTGTTTGCCAACTTACCTGGAGTCCAGCCTTCGCGGAGTGCGACTTCTGCGTCTTCCCAGAGCTATCGCCAGCCTTTCCTCCAGTCTTACCGCCAGTCTTTCCTGTTACTTCATGTCAGAGTCATCCCCGGAGTCGCGTCGTCGGTGTTGAGTTGTACCTTTGCCGCCAGCCATCGCGAAAGTCGGTATGGGATGTATAAATGTTGCGGAATGAAGTGTGATATGCAGATTTGCAATCAGTCGATGTTGTATGTAGAGTACGCGAAATGTGTGGTAGTCGGTTCAGATGGAAGTAGCGGGCGCGTTCAGACTTCGGCTGCTTGTTGTTGCGTATCGGCGTCCGGAGCTAGGACCTGTGCCAAGCCATTCCTCAGGCGAGATGGCGTCCGTCGGTTCACGTGACCATGTTGGAGGCGCATCTTGTGGAAGACTGCAGGGCTGTGCTCGGCCATTGCGTGCCATTGTTGCTCAACTCCAGCTCAAGTTGGTAGTCAGAGAGCGATACTGTCAGTCTCCGCGTTCCTGCGGTGTGTTGTCGCGGTCTTTTGGCTGTTGAAGCCGAAGGCCTACTAGTAGTATGCTCGGGGTCAAGAACACTTCAGGCCGGCTGGTAGTGATAGAATTGCCACACTACCTCGGAATCCAATGCAATGCTTTTGGTTGTATTGGCCGAGCATTAGCCATCATTGACGCTCTGAAGTATCTGTGTTCATAGTCAGCGTTGTTAGGTAGTCCTTGCCTATTCTGTAATACTTACACTTAGTAAAGGCAACGCGCCGCGCCAAGCCTTTGCGCAGCATGCCTAACAAGAGGGAACTATGCTTAACAGTGTTCCGGTGCACACAGTCCCAATAGTATAGTGGAACCGTCGAAGGAGCTGTCTTGGTCGGTTTAAGTCTTGTGTCGCAGTGGTGGAGTGAAGCCGACGACGAAGCTTACATAAGGTGGCTTGAGCTTTGGCACTTCACTCGCATCGAACCTTCCCACGTGTCCATCACATACCGTACACGTCACAGCTCTCGTATCGAACTCTACATGCATATCACTATTCAAATGTGACTTTCGCATTGGATACAGATGCCATAGTGCATGATGTACACGGGAGGACTTTGTTAGCCGCTCTGACTGCTGCTGTCTGGGCCTGAGCAAATACCGCCCAGCTTCCTCCGCTTCTCCAGAAATTATGACCAGGGACAAGGCTTTTACCCACATCTCTGAAAGCAAAGTGGGAGGCTACTACATCCGTGAGACTTTAGCGTGACATCTCTGACAAGCTCGTCGCCGCATGCCACCTCTGGCTCTCGGCGGCCATTGGACGATGAGGTTGCAATAGTAGTGTACTGTACAGTACCGTAGATAGCAAAGTGCCCAAGAAATGCACCTTATTACTGATGATCGGAGTACCACGCTCTCTTTGCCCGTTCATCTTCCGAATCCAGTCTTCGTCAAGTCGCAGTCTCGGGTAATCAAGTCAACTTGGGTGTTCTGTATGAGCTGCCCTGCTCGTCTCGCATCTGGCCGCCCTAGACGCCTGTCAAGACGCCAACATGGCGCTATCGCTCGTTCCGAGCATCCGCAGCGGTCCACGCTCCGCGCGTACTCCGCGGCGTGTGATGGCGCACTTGATCAACAGCCATGTCCATCGTGAATACTGTCTCGCAAATGATCGAACGCGTAACTCGGCGATAGCTCGATGCAAAGGCGGCCTCGTGCTCCGCACAAGATCTGAAACATCACGTAGCACAGCATATCGTCATGCATTAAGATCCTCACTTTCCGAGCCCGAGTCGCTTGCGCCAACTTCAAGCTTCTTAGCTCCAACTTTATCATGCATGCCGTTGAGCTTTGTGAGGTATGGCGCAATGAACTTCACCAGCCATTGCCGTCGGCGTTCCTCGTAGATCATCATGCACGAATACTTTCTCCTCTTCTCAATGACCCGCGCCGGTCGTAGGAATTAACGTATCACATATCGCTGGTCAACTCGATTAACGTTAAACTCATTGGCCGCTGCTTCCCGCTTAAGGCGTCATAGTACCTGTCCGATAAGACAAGGGCCGCCTCCATTGTCATTGCAGAGATGCGTCTCTGAGACGGTTACGATGTCGCGTAACAGCAACGACAGCGCTTATGGCGGAAGTTCGTCAGGAGGATCTTGGGGGAGGAGGAAGAGTGGATTGTTCGCACTGAGTGCACTCAGCGGAAGCTCTGCCTCAGAGAGCAACATGAGCACACTCAAGAAGCATCGCAAGCGGCCATCGCTGTTGACAGGCAGTTTTGATCATCCTGATATGCCGCGCGATCATATGCCACATACAGATGTCCAGCAATCTCCCGTGAGGCAATCACCGGCCGAGTCGCCCAGGCTATACCGGCCGTCACTCAGCGCGCGGAACAGTGCGAGTAAGACATCCACGGTCTTTGGATCATTCAAATCTGCAATGCGATCTGGGAGCAACTCCGCATATGATGGGGTCGGCGAACCTTTGAGTGCGACATCGACCACCTCCGCCGCGTCTACTGTCTTGAGCGATTCTCCGATGGATATCCGGATGTCGAACAAGGTGGTGCTGTCCCATGGGGAGGTGCAGACTAGCGCTGGGATGTTTCGGAAGAAGAGAGAATATCTGGTGTTGACTGAAGCGTCCATGATCCGGTACAAGAGTCAGGCGAAGGCAGCGGAAGCATTCAATGCGATCCCTAATCCAGCGACGCGAACTCCAACAACTAAACACGGACAAGTGCCTTCGCTAGGCTCAGCGAGCGATCTACAAACGCTATCGGACTCCTCAGGCGATAAAGACGGACGCGTGCCGTTGCGGCATGTGGTGTCTGTCAATCGCCTGGATGACGGGAAGCCGTACTTCGCCATCGAGGTGTGCTACCTGGACGAGGACTCCACGCATTCGTCTGCAATGACGCTGCAATACGGCAATCCTGAAGATCGGGACCGTTGGCTGAGAGCGATTCGAAGAGCGACCAAGAATGCAAGGCTGCAAGACGCACGATACATCGCACCTAACAACCTCGAGATGGCTGCCCGTGTGGTCGAGCGTGAGAACGACTACGATCCATCTAATTGCTCAATCTACAAGGTGGTGCAACGTCAAGCTGCTGGGAAGTCTGTTGGTCGCTCCTCCTCCGATGATCTGGCAAAGGTAGCCTCCACAGTCTGCTTTCTCGCCATCGGTGTGCACAAGGTTCATCTCATACAACTCGCCAAAGCAGTGACCCGATCGTCCAGTCCGTCACTATCTTCGCCAACCTCGTCACAAGGGTCTTACGGTATCCTCACACTGAATAGCATCCGCGTCAGTAAGACTGACGACTCTTTCGAGCTTTCTTTCCGACGGCCTTTACAAAACGCGCGGCACCTATATCTCGCTTCGACTGCCTCGTATGAGATTGCCGCACGACTGCATTCCGCTGAGAACTTCCTGCGGCCTGAGTATGCTACGCGACTGTACAAGATGGACGTCCCTCCGGAAGTCGAGGAAATGCTCATTCCCGGCGTTTCCACCAGCGGTGAGGAGCTGTTCGCATTCGAGCGGACGTTGACTGCGTATTGCGTTGCATATGGCATGAGTCCGGCGAATATCCGCTACGTTGTTAACTACCAGTGCGAAGACGCGCCTCGGTTCGAGCTGTTACCACCTGCCGACAGTCGACGGCCAGAGTATGGGCCACTCGAGCTCATTGCGATTACCAGAGCATTGCGATACAATGAGAGCTTTGGGAGCTTGTCATTCGCCAACATACCACTCGACTCACTCAACGGTCTACACGACAATTACGGGAAGGAATATGTATGCATAGAAACGAAAGCCGGGACGCCCATCAAGCTGAGCGAAGAGGAGCTGAGTCGATCCTGCTTGCTCGTACAGGAGGTACGAGCAATGGCAGCCACGAGCAAGAAGCTACGGCGGCTTGACTTCTCGTCTTGCATCGTATCGAGTCCTCAATCCACACATACCATGCCTGAATCGGGATCGGCGCGATCCAAAGATCTCGGGTGTGGCATCGTCGAAGCCCTCTTTCCACTTTGCAGACACCAGACTACGAACGTGGACTGGGTATGCCTGAATGGTATATGTCTGAGCGACACAGATCTGGACTATCTGGTGGGTGCGGCTGTGGAGAAGGCTTGTCACTTCCGTGCAATCGAGCTGAACCAATGCGGCTTGACAGATCGCAGCTTGGGCTTGATACTCGATGCACTGCGCGCGCAAGATAACACTTTGGAGGCAATTGAGCTCGCAGGCAACACCGCGCGGATCAACCCAGCGGCGTTCGATGCGCAACTAGGCATCTTTGGCTTCATTCGCAATCTCAATCTATCATACGCCTCCAGAACGTCGGGATCCGAGCCATTGCTGCAAGCCGAGACGTTGCTCAATTGGCGACTGTCGCAGTTACGCTTGAGTGGTACGAACCTGAACACTTCGACAATCGATGCCGTGGCAACGTATCTCGTGCATCCCAACTCTGATAGTCTGCACGAGCTGTTTATAGATCATGCCTACCTCTCAGGCGGAGACATCGCAACTTTGCTCTATAGCATGATGCGCAGCAACGGAGCTCATCGTAACATGCACCTTGACGTAAGTCAGAATCACCTGTCCAAGGACCTTGATCAGGTGGTTCAAGCTATTGCGAACGGCATGGCACCTTCGCACGTTACTATGAAGGCGATCGAGTACCGAGACGAGTCGTCGTTCCGCAAGATGCTTGGCGCACTGACAGTGAACAAAACGATACAGTATCTCGATATCTCGCACACAGCATTGCCCGGCGATGCCAGTGACGACACATGTCGAGCATTGGAGCGTCTGCTAGGCGAGAATGACACACTTCTCGAGCTTAACATGTCCGGAGAGGACTCTCGGCTCGCCACTTCACGCTTTGGCCCCGGCATCAACGACGCACTTGCAGGTCTGAAGCGCAACAAGACACTGCAAGTCTTCCGTGTAGAGAATCAAAAGCTGGGTCTGCAAGGCGCCAGCACGTTAGCCGATGTCCTGAAGGAGAACACGACCCTTCGAGAGTTGCATTGCGATCGCAACGAGATTCCACTCCACGGTCTAACGGACTTGGTCAACTCGCTAGTCACAAACACAAGCATCATTCACCTCCCCTCTATGCTCGATGGCCGCTCGGCAGCCTTCCACTCCGCCGAACAGACCATGAAAACAATGTCTGGGTCCTACCCACCAAACGCCTCGACCCGCAACTTCAGCGGCGGCTCCACCAAGATCTCTCCCCTCAGCACCTCAAGCTTCGCCATGAAGCGCGGACTCGCCTCCGTCCGCCGCTCAGCGACACGCTCGCACGCACCTCCCTCGTTCCCCGCCCTCCCAACGCCACTGCACACCTCAACCACTCTTTCGCCACCTCGGACCCGGCAAGCATCCTCGACCGGCCCAGTGGCCGCACCAGTAAGTTTCACAGTCCAAGACGTGCAAACCACCCACCGCCTGCTAGCCGAACAATGGGACCGCCAGTGCTTCCGACTTACCCAATACCTCGAGCGGAACTGGTGTCTACTGCACGGCCTTCCCACAGCCGACGAAGGCGTCACGGACGAAGCTTTCGAGCGGCCTAGTAGCGTAGGCAGCTTGGGCAAAATGCTAGAGAGGGTCAAGATGGATACGACGCCGAGGGGCGAGAGCCCACCGGGGAGGCAGACGTACTTTGACGGCGAGGAGCAGCAGCAGGATGGTTATAGGGATGGGAAGGAGGTGCAGGTCCAGAGCAGGTGGCTGTTTGACAGTAGTCCTGAGGAAGATGAGGTGGAGGATGAAGGGAAGAGGCAGTTGAGGTTAGTCACGGAGCCGGATCATGGGAGTGAGCCGCGGACGCCGACGCAGGCGAAGTTTCAGCTGTAGATAGATAGATGGAATTTGAGTAGTTGGGATTGATGTCGATTTAGCCTGGCGCTTTTTGGGATGGCGGGATGAAAGGGGACTGAGTGACGCGGATATGGGTGACCGAATGGCTTGGATGATTGGGGTAATGTGAAATGGCTCGCACGATCGACGGTACATAGGTGTGACAGCCATTCTAATGTATATATCTGGACATACGTCTTCCACGCCCTACACAGCTCCTCAAGAGGTGCATGGGCACGCGAATGACAGAAGAAGCGGAGCACTTGGTGATTCACCATATTCGATTATGTCGATATACGCAGCACCGTAACAATGGATTGGTAGGCACGCTGTTGGAGGGAGAACACTATCCCTCTGGACGGTCTCCTAGGTAGGACTGACAGCTCTTCATTATTGCAGTACAGTGCATACGAGCATTGCCGACGGTGAACTTTTATCGAGTGGTCCGCTTCTTTTGTCACTCGCGTTATGAGGTATGGAGAACTGTGCTTCTAGTCATGTGTGCCTGTCATTGAGGTTCGCTTGATCTATATGTAATGTGCTTTCCAGGCCCTGGCGCTAACATGAACAACGCTGACCCTCAGCCGTGGCGTCTTCCACAAATCCGCCAGGTGCGCGCCAATCCCTCTCATCCTCCTGCGCCGCACGCCCCATGCGGTGTTGGGCAGGGCCTTCCACAACCAGTGGCGCTTTGCTCGGTTCCGAATGTTCGGTCGCTTACAGCTTGTTAGGCTGATCGCCCGCGCCGGGCCATTGGTAGCCTGCAGAAAAGCTCCGTGAGCGACGCTGTGTGATTAGATCAAGACGACGCAGAGGTGGACCTACCAGCGGCATCGCTGAATTTGTAGCCGTAGGATGACACGAAGTCGTCTAGGACTGCTGGGCCTCGGGAACCTGCGGTTCGATGATTAGCTTGAGTACTCGAGGCTTTCAGTGAGTGTTCTGGACGCACCGTAAGGGTACCCCATAGGTACAATCTCCTTGTTGTCATCGAGGTAGTGCAGAAGTGGCGTGAATATCCTCCAGCTCGCATCGAGCTCATCGTCACGCACGAAATTCGAATGGTCGCCCTTGAGCGCATCGAGGATCAAGCTCTCGTATGCCTCAGGGATCTTCAAATCCGAGAATCGTCTCCTGTACGTCAAGTCCAATTCCGTCACAGTCGTCTGCATGCTCAGACCTGGCAGCTTCGAGTTCATCTTGATGTACACGCTCTCGTTCGGTTGCACGCGCAGTACCAACTCGTTCCTTGGGATGTCCTTGAAGATCCCGCTTGTCACGTCCTTGAACTGGATGCGCACTTCCGTCTTCTGCTCGTTAAGCGCCTTGCCCGCCTTGAGAATGAAGGGCACACCGTCCCAGCGCTCGTTCTTGATGTACGCGACCATTGAAGCGAAGGTAGGGCAGCGGGATTCCTTCGGCACGGTATCATCCTCCTTGTAGCCTGGCTTCGAGCCATCGAGAGACTTCTCGTACTGACCGATAATAACGTTCTTTGGCTCGATGGAAGGCATGCCTCTTAGCACGCGGACTTTCTCGTCACGAATGTCTTCGGCGGAGAAGGAGATGGGTCGCTCCATAGCGAGGAGCGTAAGGATCTGTAGGAGATGGTTCTGCATAACATCGCGGATGATGCCGAACTCGTCGAAGTAGCCGCCACGGCCTTCCGTGCCGATGGGCTCTTTGAATGTGATTTGCACGTTGTCGATATGGTTGCGGTTCCACGTGGCGCCGAAGAACTCGTTGCCGAATCGCAGAATTAGGATGTTCTTCACCATCTCCTTGCCGAGGTAGTGGTCGATGCGGAAGATCTCCTCCTCCTTCCAGTCTGGTCGCAGGGCGCGGTCGAGCTCCCGCGACGAGGCAAGATCCTTGCCGAAGGGCTTCTCGATGATGATGCGGGTGATGCCGGACTTGGGGTAGTTGTTCCGCTTGAGGTGTGCGGAGACTGGGATGAAGACTGAGGGCGGTAGTGCCATGTAGAAGACTCTGTTGGTCTCCTTCTGGCCCTTCTCGAGCTCTTGCATGTGCTTCTCGAGTTCTTGGAAACTCTCATCCTTGTCGTACTGGCCTGATACGTAGGTTGTGATTTTGCAGAACTCTTCAAGCTGCTGCTCCATTTCCTTCGTGGGAGTCTTAATATGACTCTTCACCCGCTTGAGGTACTCTGCATGGTCCATCTTCGTGCGGGCATAGCCGATGATCTTGATGCCTTGTGGGAGGTAGGCATTGCGATATAGGCCGAACAGTGCAGGGAAGGTCTTCTTCTTTGCCAAATCACCAGATGCTCCGAGTACGACCACAACGGTGTTTTCCTTCAGCTCGATGTTACTGTAGGTTAGTCGCGTGTCAGCAAGGATCGCTCGAGTCTCCTCTGCAGTCCACAACTATTACAGCAGTGCATGCGACCTCTGCGTAGATTCTCCGACTTCCTCTCCTCAATGCATCCCTTCACAGCATCATATCCCGTCCTCACGTTGCTCTGCCATGCCGCGCGCCGCCACGAATTGCATGTACAGGTACATTGGAAAAAACTCACCCGGCTGTTGGCTCCACCTCTGGGTGAATGAGCGTGTCCGCCATGTTGCAAAGTCGCTGATAAGATGCGGGCGGTTGAGGAGTATGCTGCGAAACGCAAGAGAGGGTAAGCAAGTAGAAAGCGAGGTGTGTGGCGGTCAATGAGGTTCAATTGGCAGATGGTTGAGAGCTCACTTTCGAAAGTTAGCGGATAAAGAACCGCGCTCGGTGGGGTGCCTGAGAGTGACGTATATCGAGGAATCAATCGATGTTCTATCTTCAACCACGGGACTGTCGATGCTTTGGCTTCAGTCATTCACGATGCTTTGACATGACCGATCTACCTCTAATCTGTCTACTCCACTGGCGAGCTGTACTACCCGGCGCATCCGCAGTGCATTGCTGCTCACTATTCACGTTGCTTACGAACCATCATTCAGCAAACGTCGGGGTATATTGAAGGTAGCGGTTCGGCACGTCCTCGCACTCGCTGTTACATGATGCCGAGTTGCGCCTGGCTCAACCGGAGTCCGTGGAGTGAAGTCGAGTCTTCATCGTGATCATAGTCGGATGTCCATGCACTAGCATTGGATGCGTTCTCATCATTGATAGCAGACGATCGGAACATGAGACTCCCGATGCCCCTCGGTGTCCTCAAGAGCTCGGGAAAAGGGTGTGGCAACACCAATGCTGCGGCACTACTTACACCCAGCAAACTTACTGCGACGCTCGTAGTGCCATCTGCAGCAGTCAAAGCATTTGAGATCGACGTTGGCAGAGGGTGAACCTATCCGGAAGTTCCGCTATTACAATATTACAGTAAGCTATGGAAAGGGTAAGCTCGCTGGTGCAAGTTGTAGGATTGCAGGTGCTACTCTTTGTTGGCCGAATATTTGCGCTGATGGTGTTGCTGTGTGATGCTCGCGGAACCATGGTCGCGCTTGTTGTACAACTCTGCTAGAACTAAGCATCGGCAGGCTGTGAAATAATATAGAGAGACGTGTGTGCGACAGTATTGTCCTTCAAGAGTATAAGTGATCAAGTCGTGAGATCCCACCCGAGTCATGTTTCGGTCTTGACGCACCGCTCCAACATCGATCGGGACTCGTGTGTCTTGGCGCACTAAATTCGACGTCGAGACCGCACACCACAATAGCCGAAACGACTTCAGCGACCATCGACAACGACAGACCTATCCTACACACCACACAGTCGCTCAGAGCTACCATCACAATGCCGTCCGAGCAAGGTCACAGGCTATACGTGAAGTACGTCTTGCACACCTCCGCCAACACCCCCTCCCAACTCCGCCAGCAACAAACCCAGCGCCAGCAGCACTGGCTCATACGCCTTGAACGAGTCCTCAAGACTACTGCAATACTAACAGTTCTCTTTCAATAGGGGCAAGCACCTCTCCTACCAACGCGGCAAGCGCAACACAAACCCCAACACATCGCTCATCAAGATCGAGGGCGTGGATGACTCCAAAGCCGCCACATTCTACAACGGCAAGCGCATCGCATATGTCTACCGGGGGAAGAAGGAGATCCGCGGCACGAAGATCAGGGTCATTTGGGGGAAGGTGACGAGGCCACATGGTACGTTTTCACACTGCGTTTGAAAGTGAAGGACGAAAGGTGGAGGGCATGGGAGGAGATCTGGGTGATGGACGGTGTGCTGACGATATGATTAACAGGCAACTCGGGAGTCGTGAGGGCGCAGTTCAAGCACAACTTGCCGCCAAAGAGCTTCGGCGCGATGGTGAGGGTGATGCTGTACCCCAGTGCGATATGATCGGGCACTGGGCTGGTGGGCTCGGACGAGCCTGGAGGTGGCTGGTGGAGGCTCGTGTTGAAGGCAGACCATGAGCGCGATGCAGATCTGGGACCTTCGCCAACTCATGAAGGCCCACTGCAAGATGCAACTCGGGCGAACTCATTATAGCCCCGATGGCGCACCTTGACCGGGACAGTTGACGACAGACGATGAGGGCTGTCACGATAGTCTCTAGCTGAACAAATGGCACACAAATTCCAAAGCCACTCAATGATCACAAGGTCTGATGATGTACATTCGCTACACATTTGATTGGGCAACGCCCAGGCGCCTACGCTGACCATATGACTTTGCTGTGCCCGTCGGCATACTCCCCTCACTAGCATACCACTCAAGCAAACACCACCCTGTCATCAAGCTCGCCCACTTCTCTCACTCCCTCTCCACTTCTCAGCCCCAGATCTCTCCTCTTTGCTTTGCCCTCACCGATTTGCTCAGCCCTCGAGTTGTAGCTACCAGCCTTCTTCCTCCGCAGATCTGATCTGATCTGGTTCGGACTGACGAATTCCTTGTTCTCGTAAATCACTGGCCCGCCAAAGCTCCCCTCCAGTATAACAATCGGCGTCAGCACCAGCCGTGGCCCAATCTCGATCAACGAAATGGACGGATCGCCTGGCTTCTCACCGGGCACAGAGATTGGCGTCGTACTTGCGGCAGGTTTGCTCTCCTTCGCAGTGTGGCGCGGCGTCTCCGTCTCAGCAATCTGATAACACCTCAACCACACCTTTCCCT
>JAVRRP010000338.1:0-20547 GCA_036872775.1 Oleoguttula sp. CCFEE 5521 | reverse complement strand
GCATCTGCACTGAGCCCCGCTTCGGCTACGGTGTGCGCGACTGCTCCAACCAGGCTTGCCCCAGCGGGACCGATGCCACCCAGGTGATCGCTTTCGGCAGCGTGTACTGCCAGGCTGCTCTCGGCGCTGCTGCGTCTGCCAACGGTGGCGCGACCCCGACCCCCAACGCTGAGTCCGTTCTCGCTGCTGCCACTGCATCAGGCGCCTCGTCTGGTTCCGCCTCCTCCACTGCCACCGTGACGTGAGTTATCGCATCATTTGAAAGCCAATGAGTCGTCACTGACAGAACGCGCAGCTCCACTGTTTCCGGCGGCGGCAACGCGACTGAGACTGGCGGTGCTGGTGCCGCTGGCATCGTCCCCATCGCTGGTGGAACTTCCGGCTACGGTCTTGGCTCCACCACCATCACCGCTGGCGGCGCAGAGGCCACTGTCTCCATGACCGCCTACTCTGCTCTTCCCTCAGGCGCTGGTGTTCTCGCATCCGCTGGCAGTACTCTGACCACCATCACTGGCTCCGACCTTGCTGGTGTTGCTGGTATTGGTGGCGCTGCTGCGTCCGCCACTGGCTCTGCTGCATCTGGCGCATCCTCCGGCGCGTCCGCTGCTTCGTCAGGTGCCTCCTCTGCCATGTCCGCCGCTTCGTCCGCTGCGTCATCCGCGGAGAGCGGTGCTTCGTCGGCTGTGAGCAGCGCTTCGTCCGCTGCGTCCTCTGCCGCATCTGCTGCATCCACAGCTGGTAAGTTCAATTCCTGTCTATTGTGTGGAAGACCTCCGTCTAACTTATACTCCAGCTGGCGGTGCCACTTCCTCATCCGCCGGCGCCGGTGTCATGCAGACCGCTGCACCAGCCCTCCTCGGCGCTGCCGCCTTCGCTCTCCTTGCATTGTAAGCGATCTTTCAGGATGCGCAGTACATAGACCTTCGCTCCGAGCCTCCGCTCGCAGTGTACAGCGGCAAGGACGACATTCGATGAGATACCCCGAGATGAAGAAGGCTTGCATGATAGGATGGAAAGTAATTGGGTCAGGGATTTGATACTTCGAGAGACTTGAGCGCGGCGTTGTACCGTCGGCGTCTATACCAAAAACTGCTCGCGGGTTGGAGCTAGTTCGGAGCGAGTCTTTGGCAGTGCGATTAGCGTAGTGTACTGCGGTAATATCAGTAATACCTCAGCTGTGCTTCTTCCAACTTCCAGTGAGGTTACCATAGGCTCGAATCACAGGTGCAAGGCTGACACGCCTTCGCTGTTCAATTATGGTAGTGCTGCAGCCATGCGCTGCAAGGCTGAGTGTGATCTGCCGCCTCTTCTACGTGTCGTCGGTGCCGACTTCGTGATGGTGGCGTTGCGAGGCTGCCAAGTCTACGACCCTACCTCCTCAAGCACGTCGACATACCTCTTTCTCCTTACACATTCGTCGTCTCAGGTATCTAGCCGTACGCACATCCATTCAGGCAGCACCGTCAAACGTGCGCGATAGCAGTCGTTGACTCCTCTTTGGATCAGAGGAACGAATCCGATCGTATGCTTACATTCTTGGAAACGCGCAATACGAGATCGCGAAGCACAGAAGTGTCGTAAATCATTGCAATCGGCCACTCGCTACCATTCTGAAGCGAGCCGATTTATAAAGCATCGTTGTACATAGCACGGCTCAGGCCGAGATTCTCATGACACGAACCAGCAATCATGAGCAATCAGCCACTGCAGCGGCCGGCACCGCCTAGCATACGATCACAGTCAACGGCATCGCAACGCAGCGACTCATCACTATCGTTCGCATCTACCGATTCTGGCCCACAGGAAACACCTAAGCACCGGTCACCGTACCTACGACAACATCCTAACATTGCTGCACCATCAATACGCCCCTCCACCTCTAGTGGACCGGCACCTGCGCATAGAGTTCAAATCCAGCAGAGTCTCGATGGACCTCAAGGACGCACTTCTGTTGATGGTTTAGTACGGATACCTTCGCCCAATATGCCAGGTCAGGCCATCGGCCACCGCGTACGTCAACATAGTCAAGGCTTCTTCGAGCCCTCGCTACCTCATGCTGGGACTGGGGCAGCTACGCTCAGTGCTTCGACGATCGCGGCGCAGGCGGCAATGCATCAAATGTCCCCGCAGCCTCAGCCAGGTCAGGAGCGCAAGCGGTCGTATCCCGGTCTAGCACCAATCAATACAGCAGGTTCATCTGACAGTCGGAGACCAAGCGGCACGAACAGCCCAAAGGTAAACTCTGCTGGTGGACTCACATACAGTAACGGCACGCTGGGCGGTCACAGACTCGCGGCAACGGCGGCCGCGAATGTAGCATTTCCAAACGGCAGGAGTCCGCTACCTTCGCCCGGCTTTCCACCAGTCACACAGACTGTGAGCCAGTCTTCAGTGCCTGAAAAGGAAGCGAAGAGCAAGTCCTCGAAGATGAAGCTCTTCAGGCCCAAGAACATGACGATCTCCAAAGACAAGGAGAGCAAGGCCGGTTCTGGGCAGCCTTCACCTGGCAAGTCTGCGATCGCAGCTCACATGCTTCGTGGTGGCTTCGGCAATGCGTCGACTACGAGCCTGCTAGAGCCAGCGTCCAGTGCAAGCTCGATATACTCATCTGCCAATGCTTCCACGTCAACTCTTGTGCCTCATACATCTGAGAAGGAGAAGGAGAAGGAGAAGCATCGACATAACTTTCTTTCCCGAAGCAAGCATAAGCACAAGGATGAGCAAGCTGCTTTGCCACTTTCCTCGGCGAACTCGAACTCGCAAGCGACGAACCCGGACAAGCCACAGCCGCTGTACTCGTTCACGCCTGACTCACCCGGTGCCGGTCCATTTGGCAAGTCAATGTCAGGCTTTGATCTACGACATGGCGGTCGAGCGTTGCGCGAGAAGAAGAAAGAGGAGAAAGCTGCTGCGGCTGCAAAGCTTGACCTGATGCCTGTGATCTCGAATGGCTCGTTCGCTGGGAACAGTGACTTGCTGGGCCCGAGCAGCTTCGACAACCCAACGGGGACACCCTCAGGCTCGCAAAGCATCTTCGCTATACCTACTGACCACTCTGCTGCTACTGTCTCAGCGCAAGCTTTCAGCAATATTGGCGCAAATATGGGCATCCCCGGCATTGGCCCTGATGATGCATGGCCACTGCTCAAGGCCCGCCTGCTGAACCTCTTCTCGGGCGAATCTTTGCTGAGACCTGTTGAGGAGCTCAATGTATTGGTGTCAGTGCACATACGACGATGCATTCAACGCAAGTCTCCGATCATCTTGGTCGATGACTTACGAGAGCTACTACAAACTGGCTTCCTCAGCTTGGCCCAGACGCTGCGAGGCACAACTGATGATCGTCTCGTCCACAAGCTGGTCGAGATGTGGATCAGTGTGTACAGTGCGATCCTGCCGTTCTTGCAAGCAGTCTTCTTGCCACTCGATCTCGAGTTCAAGGGGCGAGGTACTTACATGAGCGCTCGCGAGGCGCAAGATTTCTGGGGTGCCATGCCTGAAAGTCTCAAGTCCGATGAGCGGCCAACATCAGCAGGCGGGACTGTGAGACCACATACACTAGGAGAAGAGCTTGATGTACGCCGCATCACGCTGATCACGTTTCGCGACGTCGTCATCTTGCCCAAGCACGAGAGCCTGATGGCGATCTTTTCTCGACTCTCGCTGGGCAACATCTCGAATAGCACAGCTTCACCCGATCTTAGCAAGTCGAATCGAGCAGAGCCCCCCGCTTCTGGCGCGGAACGTCCTGGCACTGCGGGAAGTCTCAGCCCGCATATGAGCAGCTTCAACTCGCAAGGCTCTACTCTACTGGACGCCGCGAGCAGCACTCGCAGTCGCGCCACTTCCAATACCTCCGCCGGCAGCTTCGGTACAAGCCTCCCTCACGTCAACAGTCCGCACCTCGGTGCCGTATCCGAGCATAGCAGTCAGGCACAGCAAGCCTCCGCGCCTACAGACCCAGCACAGGTCACTGAGACAGTCGCGAGAATGCTGCAGTGTCTGTGTGTGCTAGGTAGCTGTCAGACTGGTGATGTCGGGCAAGGTGTCGTGGAGAGATTGACAGGTGCGTTGAAGTACAATTGGCTTGGACGAGGTAGAACTGGACGGGATCGCAGAGGATGGGTAGGCATGAAGGCGATGGGTGAAAGTGGGAGGGTTGGATTGGTGGGTGCGTAAAGTAATTGTTGGATGTCGATGTCTTGGATGATGATGCTACTGGACGCCTACACCTGCGACTGTATCGCTATGATTGCATGAGATTATGGATGATTGTTTACTGTCACTGTCACATCCATTGCTCCGACTGCCCTATCGGTGCCGCCTCACAGCTGCATAGTTGAGCTATATTCCCGTGTCTGGTCAATATGAAGCTTTGCCCGGCCAATACTGCGCAACAAACTCCAAGCCCTTCTTCACCCACGCCGTCTCCACCGTACCCTCTGCATCAAATCCATGAGCTCCAGTTTCGTAATTCACATACAGCTCCGCCTCCCTCCCCGGCAGACTCTCCTTCCAGAGATCCACAAATTTGTGCGTTCCATGAATGGGCACGACATCATCCTCAGTGCCATGAAAGACCCAAGTAGGCGGAACTCTGACACCCTCCTTCGCCCTCTGCGCCAGAACCTCAAGTGGGTACAGCTCCGTCGTCGTACCGAGAAACTTCGGATACAGTCCTTCACCAATGATCGACCCGCCCATCCACTCGTCCTTGGGTGGAATGCGCTCAGTAACTACCTCATCGCCCTTGAGGCTCGCTAGGTGGTCAGCGAGGAGATGTTTCGGTGGGTTCGGGCCCGCGGAGAAGATGTTCTTCTCGTAGTCCTCGGTCCACCACTTGTCGCGCATATCGAGCATGGGGTACTGCGAGATGATGGCTTTGATCGCTTTGCGCTGTGTTTCGGGGAGGTTGAGGAGGCCGGATTGAATGGAGAGGTAGCCGCCTGCTGAGCCTCCGGTGACTAGGATGTCGGACACATCGACTTCAATTCCTTTCGGCAGTGCGGCAGCTAAGCCAGACGGTGAGGCGATCCAAGCAAAGAAGTCTTTCACATCTTCCAGAATCTCCTTGCCAGAGTGCTCTGGCAGAAGTCGGTAGTCTGGACTCAGCAGTATGCCGTCATGCTGGCGCACGTACTCCAGAATCCAGGGCGAGAACCAAGGCGCGTATGTGCGACCTCCCACGACTAGTGCGCCGCCGTGGAAGAAGATTGCGAGTGGACGCTTTGACGAGTTAGGCTGCCGGGCTTTGGGGACGATGATAGACGTCAAGATCGGGGTCTTGGATGCACAGACGTGTTTGTAAGGCGCATCAATGATTGTGTGATTTGCAAAGACATCTGGTGGAGTCGCGATGGGAGCTTCTGGGGCGGCCATGTTGCTATCTCATGTGTTCCTAGAAATGGAATCGACGAATGGTGTGTATTACAAGAGCTTGTGTGATTTTAATGTGAAGAGAGACGAGAGATAAGAGACTCCAACAATATACTTATACTTATCACTTCGATGCTGTGCTTAGCCTAAGTCCGGCCTTCACCAGCTCAAGATGCTGTTGCATTTTTGTCGCACTTCAACAGCTGCATGGATTGCGTCCGTAAAGCTGTCGACGAGCCAATGAGGTGACCCCAACGCCAAGACACTACTGCGGTCAATCGTGTGAACCACTAAAGACGAACAGAGACGTACATGAGCTCATTGGTGGTATGGGCTTGTACGGACGTATGCAATCGCCATGCTCTCTCAAAGGGAACACCGCTCTGGTATTCACCACCGGATATAAGGCTTGGCGAAGACGCGCCTTACATAACACTCCGGACCAGAGCAGCACGCCGAATGGATTACGTCCCTCAACCCCATGCCCTCCCAATACCACTGATGCCCCTTCCTGTCCTCTCTCCGAGCTTGCCACCAACACAGCCATAGTGCACCACCTCGCCCGAAGGCTTGACTCGCACAGCACTAGCCCCAAAGCGCTTAAAGCAGACAGGACAGTGATCCTCCTCCCTGATCACTACTCTCTTCATCCGTCCTCCCAGCCCGGCATCTTTCTCAGTGCCAAAGCGCAACACGTTCTCGGCATTAGCTTTGCGCACTGCCTCCAGAGACGCGACGATGCGATCTTCGCGCAACAGCGAAGTGGCGTGCCTGATCCGGCCGCGGAAGTAGGAGACAAGCTCTTTGACTGCTAGATCAGAGGGCATCAGATCTAGCGTTGATGAGGCGGGGAGGCGAGCGCCATGTTTGCTCAGGAGCTCCAAAGCCTCAGCCCAGCGTTTCACTTCGCCGTCGGGAGGGCTGAGGTACAGTCCCAGTAGCATAGCAAACACGTTCTCGCCAGATTCCGCCGAGACTTCCAGGTCCACAGCTGACAGCGCTGCGGGGTGATGATGGGACTTCGCGCCCACATTGTCGAGAAGGCAGGACTCCGCCACCTGTGCTTGCTGGGCGAGGTATATCCGATTGCAATACTCCTCTGCTTTCTGCGGGGATGACAGCTGGAAGACGTAAATCGAAAGCGCTTGCTTGTGGTTGCCCATTGCGCTCAAGACTATGGCTCGAGATTCGTGGAGGAGTGGGTTGTCCGTAGGTAGGAGACGGAAGATGCGAGCCTTGTTATATTTTGTGCTAGTTGTAAGAAAGGCCTCTAGCTTAATCTTCGCAGCAAGCTTGTCAGATCCTGGGGTGTCGCCAGATTTGATGTATTCAAGGTAAAGTTCTGCTAATGTTTGGTGGTAGGCTGGGTTCGGATCCGCGAGTTCGGTGACAATGTGCTCGAGATAACGCAGCTGGAGAGACGTGGAGATGGAGGCCAGGAAATGAAGGACCTTCTCGCGATCTAGCTTCTCGGCGTTGTCACTGTCTGCAAGAAAGACTGACAATCCAACGTCGGGGCTGTCTTCGATTGGCCACCTGACAAACTCGAGCACAAGTTCGATCAGCTCTGGCGGTAGTTGCTTCAGATAGGCCACCGTACGCTCTGGACCGCGCATACCCTCAGGCGGATCAATCGCTTCCTCGCCTCTCCCGAATTTCGTCAACAGCTCGAGTGCTTGTCGGTGCAGCTTCTTGCCATGCAAGAAGTCAATCAAATCACCGTAGCGATGCGACTCGTACAGCGATGCCTGTACCACCTCTGGCTCACAGAAGTTGTCGAGTCGGAAAAGTGGGCCAGCAAGTGAGGGTAGTGCCAGCATGTAGGCTCGAAAGAGTGTAGTGTCGACGAGCTGCGCCACTCGCAGAAGCTCAGCTTGCCAGTCGACGTTCGAAGTATCGCTGGCGAACAGCGACTGGGGTAGTAAATGACTGAAGGCTGGCTTACCAGTCTCCGAGTCCATCACAGGCGGCTGCTCCTTCAGCTCACCCGCTGTCGACAGATACTTCTGGATCTGTACCCGAGCTTGCGCCAGGAATGAGCACAGAGCTCGGGTAGCTTGCTTCAAGTCCTCGCCTTCCAGCGCGCTCTCCTTCTCCGCCGTGCCGCTTCTGGAAGGTGTCGAAGGTTTGACACTCGCGTTGTCGGAGTCCTGCTTGGCAGGAGTCTTCGGTGTAGGTCCATCTGAACCAGCTCGCTTGTGTGACCCGACTAGTCTTCCGAGAACAGACTTCTGAGGTGTCGATGGTGGCTCCTTAGGCGCATCCTTCGAGTCACCTTCTAGCTTGCCGCTCTTGCTGTCAGCTGCCGACTCAATTTCACTAAGCCCAGTCTCTTTCCTCTCGATCGAGGACAGATCACCAGCGACGGCTCGCGGGTACAGCGCGACCACTCGCTCTGGCGGTGCCTGCGCATCTGAGAACAGATCGAGAGCAGGTCGATACTTCTGCTGCTCGAACAGATTGATTGCCTTCAGAATCTGCACCTCCCTGATCCTCCCCGCCTTGTCGTCAATCAATGTGTCCTCCAGCAGACCCAGCAAGCTCACGGCCTCATCAAAACGCCCTTTCTCAATCAATTGATCGATCTGTGCCGGGTAGGGCATTGCGTTCATCCTCCAAATCACCCTGTCACTAGCGACCAGGAATCCCTTCCCAGCATGAGCGAGTGAAATATTCGACTGCGGCACATGCAACAGCATTGCTTGCGGCACGCTGATCGTTTGTAGTAGCGTCAAGGTCTCCGGATTCCTTACTTGCAGCTGGCCTCGCTCAGGCGGCTGCAGCCCGAGCAGATATGGGTAGCTATACCCCACTGCCTCCGGGGCGAGGGACCAAGGGATCTGTCGTTTCTCCAGTGCCTTGCCTTCGGCATCCGTGAACATCGTGTTGACGTCTTTGGCCAGCAGAATCTCGTTGTCCGAAAGTCGAGTGGCCAGAGGTTTCGGAACCCAACTTCCCATGCCCATGTATCCCATCCCACTACTGCTCACAGCCGCGAATCTCACACCTGCCAATTCACCCTGTGCTTCTTCCACGGCCGTTGCGCGCGACGCTGGCTTGTTGACAGGGACAATCTCTTTTGTCTCGATATCGACGACACTGAAACCAGCGTCCATACCCACCACCATCTTCTTCCCCGTCAGCCACGTCAGGCTCTTGACTGCTGCCTCCAGCGCGATCTCTTCCACATTGTCCGACAGCTCCATGTCCTGCCATGTCCAAAGCAGTATCTTACGCTTCACGCCCACGGCTAGGCGCGAGACGAGGCCAGGGATGTTAGTCTCAGGATCTTTGATCACGTTGCTCGTCACTGCGAAGCATATCGCACTGCGCGTCTGCTCCAGTCGCTCCACCAATTGGTACGTCTGCAAGTCATGCAGTGAGACATAGCCATCACTCAAACTGACGAGTAGGTTCGCTTCTTTGACGATCGCAAGCTGCTGTACCGGCTTCTTGCCAAATTTGTCTTCTTCTCTGAGCAGCTCTACGGCTTTACTCTTGGAAGGCGTCGCCGGCACCGTCTCGCCGTTCGACGCATCCTGATCTACAGGAACTTGCTGCTCGTTCACACGATAGACTCGTAGGGCGCCAGTTCTTAGGCCTACTAGCAGGCGATCTCCGTAGGCTAGCAGCGACTCGATACGGGCCCTGTCCTTGGGCTTGAGCTCATGAAGAGGTTGAGGCGTGAATGCGGAGAGCATGGTGCCGTGAAGTAATTCATTCACCCAGCTGGCAGCTTCGCCGATTCCATGGTCGCCTTGCCGTGCGGCAATGGACGATTTCGCGAAGCCAGCGCGGTGATGCTTGTATAGATGCTGCAGAAGTGCATAACTCCGAGCAGTGATGCTACTGTGCTGGGTGATGTTCCGCAGTAGCTCGTGTGATTGGCCGGGTGCAGCCGGAGTTAGCGGAAAACCTCTAGCGGTATGATTTTCGCTCACAACTCTTGGTTCTAGTCGTGCGATTTTCGCTTGTAGCGTTTCAATTGTATCTACGTGCTGCATATGCAGTGTGCAGGCTGCGCTCAGAGCCTGGTATATGGCATACATTTCACGTCCGTTCTGTCAAGCGGACAAGGGACCGCAATGTGTGTTCGAACACTATGATTGAAATGGTCATGGGCGGGTCATTTGGTGGATCACACTACATGTCGGGCAGAGCGTAGAGCAGTAACAATATCAGGGTAGGAAGCGATGCTACAACGTTGTGCTAGAGTCTATTCCGCGGATGCCAGCCCGAGCTGCCCCATGGATCAGACTCGACTTCCCCCGAGACGTGACGCATTCGTGCCTCTACATACGCCTTCACCTAATCAAGGCTGGTGTGCGACGCCTTGGACTTGCGCAAGGTGCTTGAGTCGTGGTCGAGGTTGGTTTGCATCAGTCCTCCCAAGAACGTAACGATACGGCGCCCAAGTGCCGTGATTAGGCTGACAGAAGCACTGCCTGCGCTTCTGTCCTCTCGGAAATTCTGCAGCGATGTCGAGTTTGTGAAAGTTTTGTAGTGCACTCCTATCCTCATGGCTTATTGACGGATACGTCTTGCTTCTCCGCCCAAGACGAGCCCGGCTGATAACAGAGGTCCACGCTGAAGTACTGCTCGAAGTCTTCATCACTGCATGTTCCAAGCGGTGACGGCCAGGACCACCAAGGTGAAGACGTGCTCGGTAGTGAGCCTGAGATCACGGCAGCTTCTCGTGGTGAGGACATCGGGAGGCGTAGCGATGGCCGCTCATCCGCAAAAGACGATGCGTGGAGGTAGTACATTGTCGAGAAGTCTTCGAAGCCAAAGTGCAAGCTGAATGCCGTGTTGTCTCCCAAATACGAAATCGGGCGATTCAAAACTGCTGAACTGAAGATCTGATAGAGTCCATCTCGCGCTTGTCGCAGGACAAAGCCAGGCATGTGGTTCGGGCTATTGAGATGTGAGGCCACAACCCAGTCGCCGGGGCATACTGTGCTATTTACGATCGCCACCGCTTCTCCTCTTGCGTCTCTGATGCGTGGGGCTGTGATATGCGACTGCAAGTGGCTACCATCTGCCCCTGCGGTGCTCGTTCGCTTCAGATGCCGGCGCTCTATTCTACAACCCCGCCAATCGATCAGTCGTAGTTGAGTCCGCCCTTCACTATCTTCGACTCGAACGCCATCGAACCATGACGCGCCATGTAGGGACTGCCTGCGGGCACGAATTGCAGCTACATAAGATGCATCGTCAAAGTGTACTCGGATCGCTTCACCAATAGCACGCATGCACAAATCGGCGAGAAGAGCAGGACTCCAGGAAACCCCACTCCAGTTATCTCCTCGAATCAACACCGGCACCAGGTTTGTAGCCAGCTCAAAGCATGTCAGGCTGTAGTCTACACCAACATGCTGCGCCGTGCACAGGTCTATGATGCTCAAGAGAGCGTAGACCTTGTCGCGGGAATCTGCGCATTGCAGTGCTATTGTATCTGACAACAGCTGATCGAACTTTGGTGTTACCTCGTTGCCACGACGCACGAGTGTGACAATACTGTCAAGTGAACTCAGATCGTACGATAACGAGCCTGAGCGTTCGGAGTCGCACGTTGCTACACTCGCGGCGAATACCTTTCGGAGCTGTGCCATGCGGTGCCAGGGTATAACTTTCCAAAGTCCTGAAGGAAGATCACCATACTCGCTCGTGTCATCGTGGGTACTGACCATCAGCAGACCAGAGAGGGCAGTAACGTCGCATGTGTGAGTGTCACAGTAAAGAAGCCGGGTAGTTGCCAAGTAGAGCTCCTGAGCTACCCAGGTACGCTGGAAGTGAGGGCGTTGAAGCATTGCCAGCAGCGCAAAGAGTACACGCGAATGCACTGCGCGAGTGTGACGAGTCCGCCACCTAATTGAGCGAACGAGTCTGGACAGACGTTGTGCTCTCGAATCGAGTGGCTGACAGATCCCCAGCAAGTCTTGCCCATTGACTTGACCTGCAAAGTACGATAGTGCTGATTGATGCTCACGAAGAAAGGCACAGAGGAATTCGCTATCATCGGCGGGTTTGCCTGCACAGGCCAGGACAGTCTTCGCATCTCGGTAAATACCGCCCATCATCTGGACCTGCAAGCTCTTCTCGTCGTTGTTCCTCTGATCAATACAACTTGCGTCGATCCAAAGGTAGCCCGGGCCGCGCCATCTCGCATGTCAAAGCGCATATACGCAATTCTTTCGCACGACCATCGGTTCAGAGTTGACTGTGATTTCCGTATAGTCGACGGAATCTCCCCATGCATACGAGATCGCGTCATATGACGGAGTGGTCGCGATCGGCCAGGTAGTCAGCCTGCATTCAACTCGACCGCCTTCCGGTGCCTTGAGGACTTCGAGAAGCCGAATGTGCGTTTTGGCGTTGAGCAACTCATCGTGTCTGAATTCCGGGACTCCACTCAGCACTTCCTCGTCCATGTTTGGCCGATGAAAGATGGCGTGAGTGCTTTGCCTCTCAAGCGGTAACGCAGCTTTATGAGCAGTATTCGTAGAGTATCAGGTACTACAGGTCGAGATCGCGTTCAAGACGGGCATCGCGAGAAGTCTCGCACGTCGATCCTACCAAAATTACTTTTGGAGGACCGGCTGCTACTAGAACGATCAGCTGTTCCTAGGTTGTGATGTGCTCAGCCACCACATCGCCGCAGAATGCAGGGCATGCCTGAGAGACTCGCTGCCATCTGACGAGCATGCAATCACGACAAGTGACAGAAGGGTGGCCCGCGCATTCAAGTCAACGTGGAATACAGTGACCATCAATCCACTGGGGACTGTTGTTCAGCCTTGACACCATATGAAGACGTTGGGACGAACAACGAATGCAAGTCCTAGCTTTTGACTGGCTGCTCATAGCCGAAGCTAACGGCAGACCTCCGGGTAACGCCGCCCTACAGTAAATGCTCGCTTTCTCGATCCACCACGATTGTGACTTGTGCTGCTGCACTCGAAGACAATTATCATATGAACGATGCTTCTGGCAACCCGAGAACTGGAATTCTCCGAATCTTTTCGATCCACGCATCTCTACCCTCAAGCCCGGAAGCACATAATGTAGTCGACACCTCATCGTCGCTACCGGATCAGGACTAGCGGCCAGAGCCTTGGTGTGCGAGAAAGGAAGAGTGAATGGATCGAAGTCATGTAAATTTTACTGCCGTCACTCATCTACCTCTAACACACCCTCGTTCACTCCTCCCTCGATCACCTACCCCTTCGTAGCCTTCCCAATATTAACCATCCTCTTCACCCCCGCCACCCAAACCCCCCCTTCCTCCACCGGAACCTCCCCAAGCAACCCTTGCGCCCTCTCCCACTCCCTCGAAGCAATAGCCCTACTAATCTCCACTACCTTCGCCACACTCCCCTCACTAAGCAAATCCCCATTATTCAAATGATCAAACAGGATATTGATCCGCTTCTCCATATCGTCGACCTGGGGTTTGAAAGCTTGCGGCGCGACGGATTTTATGCGGGCAATTTCGGGGGTTAGGAGATCGAGGATTGGGCGGGCTGAACGGGGAATTTGGGTGCGGTCGCCGCGGGCGAAGCGGGGGGTTGTGGTGGGTGGACGGGAGGGTGGGGATTGGGGTTGTTCTGGTTGAGTGGGTGGAGGTGGCTGAGTGGCGGCGGAACTTGGTGGGGGCTGCGCTCGTGGAGGAGGGGCCGAGATAGGGGTCTGGGGTTTAGGCGCGCTTCGCAGAGGGCCTTGGGGAGGTGGACCGGAGCGCTGAGGTGGCGGGGCTTGCTGTTGCTGTTGAGGTTGTTGAGGCTGACCGTAGGGTGTCTGACTTTGAACTTGGGCTGCGTAGGGGTTCGACGCCGGCGGCTGAGTAGCATATGGGTTGGGCGCTACGTTACGCGGACCACCTGGGCCACCTTGAGGCTGACTTGGCACACTTCCTGGAGCCGGCGCATACCGATTGCTTGGAGCTGCGTGCGAGGTCGAAGGAGGCGGCTGATAAGGTGATGCGCCTCGATTCACTGGAGGTGGCGCAGGAGCTGGGAACGCTGTAGACGGCTGCGCTGATGGCGGAGGCGCGTAAGCTCGACCAGCTGCAGAGCCCGGTCTTTGCATGGGTGATTGTATAGGCGGCGACAGCACGCGAGGTGTCATGTCACCAGCTTTGGGTGGCGGAGGGAGAGGCGGCGTCGGCTTGTTCATACCATATTGCGCTACACCTGGTGGTGGCGGCGATGCCAGGGGCTGAGAGTTTGGGAATGGGTTCGCCACAGGCGCTGGCGTACCACGTCGGGAAGTGGGTTCGCGGGTCTTCAGGAAGCCTTGCGGCAAGTCGTTCCAGTCTGTGCCTTTCACTGCTGACGGTGGCGGCATCGGAGAACCTGAGTTGTTGCGAGGTGGAGGTGGTAACGACGCCTGCTGAGGTGCGTTGTAGCCTCCACCCATTGGTGTAGGCTGACCGAATGACGGCGCATTGTATCCTGAAGGCGCATAGCTGTTGGCGGGAGGCGCATAGGGACCTCGCGGTGCTGCAGAGGCGGGTGTTGCCGGTGTGACGCCGATCGGTGCGTACGGCGATGCGGCGCTTGCTGGCGTGTTGTTTGACAGGCCGCTGGGTGCATACGGCGATGCTGAGCTCATTGGTGTGGCATTTGTCGCCGAGTTGATCAGCGGGTTGGCGGGTGAAAACGGCGAAGCAGCAGGTGCTGCTCGTGTGTTGATACGTTGATTTAGAGCAGGTTGACGTGCAGCAGCTGGGGCAACAGTCTTCTTCGTCGCCTGCTTCAGCCTGCCTTGCGCACTTTCAGCACCGTCAAATTTGCTTGGCAAGAGATCGAGATATCGCTCTGCACTTGCTAGCTGGCCATGCGCCGCCAGGATATCGGCATACTCGGCGTACAGTCGATATAGCGGCGCCAACTTCCAATCTGCAGAAGCAGCTTTTTCTGCGTCCTGGAAGTTCGCGACCTGCCTGAACACGGACACCTTCTCAATGAATTGTTGCATCGCTTGAGCATGAATGGCAAAGTCATTGTCGTCCTCACTCGACTCAAGTGCAAACTTCTCGTGCTCCTGCAGCTCTTGAACCCAGTTGTTGACCACCTTCTCGAGCTTCGAGCCTGCCAAATAGCAGAAGGATGCATCTTTCCTGGTGGCCTTCTCGCCATCGGCCTGGTACGCCTCCTCCAGACGATCCCCAAGCGCTTCGCATAGATCCGAGAACTCACTGTTGTCGGCATACGTGCACAGCGTAGCCATGACGTCTTTCCAGCTTGATAGATCAGCATTGTGCACAACGTCCCACAGGTTCTTGCCGACAATGCTCGCAAGCAAGCGCAAGTAATTTGGACCTTTGGCTTGCTTTTTCAAGTATGCAGCCTGAGCTTTGTCAATGCAGGTCTGTCCGCCACACACGGCGATCATAAAGGCGTCCGACATTCGATCCTCTTTCAGGCAGATCTCCAGTGCCGCTTCGAACTCACCAAGCATAAGTGCGCGGGTGATACCCTTGTCAGCAGCAGACTCCTCGCCGCTGTAGATTGAGAACGGGTTGTTGGTCTTGGCGCCTTTCGTTGCTGCCAGATCCGCAAGGAAATTATCACCATCGGCTCCACTGCCGAAGAAGTCATCGTCGTCCTTGGTACCATTAGTACTAGCTCTCGCATCTCCGTTGATGCCGAGCTTCTCAGTGGCCTCTGCAAGCTCGTCATCTGTCTCATCCTTGAAGCCAAGATACTCTCTCAGCTTCTTCCGCGATTTGCCCGCATTCAGCGTCTCAATGACCTGCCAGTCTGCTTTCTCTTCCTCGGTCTTGGCGTTCTCGATCTTTGCCTCGCAGATGCCAGCCAAGTCGCCACCCTTGAGCTTATCCTCGAACGCAGCCGTAGCCTCACCAACCGAAGTCTCCACCGCATACGTCTCGATGCTGACTTTGCTCTTCCGCGAAGCGTCGGCGCTCACTCGCACAAGCTTGCCACCAAAGCCGAATGATACACTGCTCGGTCGTGCAGCCCACTTCGGCGTCTTCGATATTGAGAATGAGATACCTTGCGGTTGCGTCTGGGCCTTGGCGAAGAAATCCAACTCGTCCATAGCCTGATTCGCAGCAGCCTGCTCCTCGGGCTTCGAGTTCGTGCTTTGAGAGGACATGATCAAAATTTTGCCATCGAAAGATGCACTCGCAATGAGGTTGGGGTTGTGTGGGTTCCACGTCGACTGGAACGCCCAATTTGAGCCTGCTGCGAAGTCGCCGTATGTCTCACCCGTCCTAGGGTTCCAGCATATCGTCTTGTTGTCCTTGCCGCATGAGAGTAGTAGCTCAGGATCCTGCACACACCACGACAGACCCAGTACACCCAGCTCATGGCCCTTGAGTGTCCGCTCTGGTGCACCCGAATTCCGCAGACTCCACAGGAAGATCAATGGTTCTTGATCGTTCGGCGTGGCAGTTGCGAGCTTCGTCGACTCCTCCGGATCCCACGCCACAGCACTTACAGCCTTCCTGCCCTGGTTGTTCAACGTCAGGATGTCCTTCTTCTGCTTCACGTCCCACACTGTCACGAACCCTCCACTGCTTCCCGTGGCCAAGATATGCGCAGTCTTCTCCTGCTTGTTCCAGTCCAGACACTCAATATCATCAGCCCTGGCCGCAGTGCCTCCCAGCCGGAAAGGGTTCGCCATGTTGTTCAAGTCGTAGATGAAGATCTCCCCTTTGGCGCCGACAGAAGCCAGTAGCTGATGTCTGTAGGGATTGAACTGCAGTGCTTTCACAGCACCACTATGCTTCTCCGTCCTCGATACATGTGCTCCCTTCCCTCCTTTTTTCAACTTCGCAGCATCCCACAGATCTACAGCGCCACTGTCCAGTGCACCTGCAATCACACCCAGCGGATGATCGTCCGTCGGCTGACTCCATGCTATGTCGTTGAAGCCCGAGTCCGTAGTAAGTGATCCCACGGGCGTAAGCTCGGGGTTGGCTTCGAGGCTGCCAAGTTGGAGGTCCCATAGCTCGATCTTCGTTTCACTTGAGAAGTCATCGTTGACTGCGCCGGTACGTGTACCAGTCACAAGAAGCGGAGCACCACTCCCAGGCGACCAAGCGAAGACCGCCGTGCGGGAGATTTCTCGTAGGCGGACCATGGTTGCGGTGGATTTTGTTATCGCACAGAAACTGTAGTCGACGGAC
The DNA here is from genome assembly GCA_036872775.1 of Oleoguttula sp. CCFEE 5521. Taxonomy (NCBI): domain Eukaryota; kingdom Fungi; phylum Ascomycota; class Dothideomycetes; order Mycosphaerellales; family Teratosphaeriaceae; genus Oleoguttula; species Oleoguttula sp. CCFEE 5521. Next base: position 4,013 of record JAVRRP010000338.1, on the reverse strand, counting down.
GATACTGTGACATGCGCGCTATGCTCGAGTAAGGATGTGGCAAGCAAAGAACAATAGTGGCAGCTACAAGACGAACAGTCCCGAGTCGCGGAACTCACAATCTGACATGGGAAACACCAAACATTGGGCTACGTTGCGCTGCCAAGGCCATGAGTACAATGTATAATGCCATCCCTTCGGACGGCGACTTCACTTGTGCTGGCATTTGACATCTAGGTTATCATTGATCAAAAGGTCTATGAGAACATCCGTCTAACAAGATTGCAATCGAGATGGCTACGAACGCAAACCCCTCCCTCTTCGTCTCCGGCCTCACAAACGACGTAAATGAAGAAGTCCTCCACGAAGCTTTTATCCCATTCGGCGAGATCGCCTCAGTCTCATTACCAAAACCAGAAATGTCCGCTTCTTCCCAAATGTCTCCCTGCCTATCAACTCCAAACTCACATTTCCCCAGGAAGTCCTCAACAGACCCCCATCGCGGCTTCGCAACCCTGACCTTCGCCCACCCCTCCGACGCCGCCGAAGCGTTGGATAATATGGACCAATCCGAGCTCTTCGGACGTGTACTAACCGTCAGACCGGCGAAGGAGGCTAAAGCTGAGGAGGAGAAGCTGGGGAGTCGGACGGCGGTGTGGGAGCAGGTAAGTCTTTCTCGCTGTATGGAAGTAACGGGGGAGTGAGTGCTAACGGTGCGCAAGGAGGGCTACTCTGCCAAGTTTGGAGCCGGGGTAGCGGAAGTCGGGGACGAGGAGAGGGGCGGTGGAGATGCGATGGAGGGCTTGGAGGGCTTGGATGTTGCTGGGCCGAAGAGGCAATGAGATGTGAGCCGGTGTGAAGTGTGATGCTTTGGGACTTGAGATTAGCAAGGCGTTGGTTGTCAAAAGGTTATGGTGGACTTTTCCGCAGCGAGATTAGATGCAATAGAATCTTCAAGCTAGCTGCCGAGACCTTGAAGACCGGCATGGTGCCTTCGTCCATGCTGTGTCGCGACTTTTGCAGTGCTTCCCTGCACTTTCAAAGCACTACCATGTGCCATTCCGGGCCCCGCGAATGCACGCTAGAAAGCAACTGTCTCCTCCAAAACCTTCTTCGGTGCCTCTACAGTCTACCGCTTCCAGCAGCGTTCCTCGCGCTATCATCCCCTTCCACCATCACGTAGTCCCCGTTACCTCCCCACTCCTGCTTCGGCGTCTGTGGCAGCGCTCCCGGCATTCCTTGCATCAGTGTCTGTGTGTCCATCCTGCCGGCATTTGGTCGCTCAGCCGCAGTATATGGCGGCTGTGACGTCGCTGGCGACTGATGAGTTGGTGTGGGTACCTCTCCCCCAGTAGATACTGTACTAGGCGAGCTCATCTGAGGTGGTGCGAGGTGTGTAGATTGAGCTGAGGGAGAGGAATACGATGGAGGTGCGGCACCGACAGAAGCCTCCGCCCCTCGAGCAGGTGAAGCATTCCGCGAGACTCTGGCGAGCCGCTCCTCTGTCTCACGGATCCGGGCCTCGAGCTCCTGCAACTCCCCATCTTTGGTTGATAGCGTTTGCTTCCTATACAAACCCGTCAGTAATCAGGGGACACGTAGAGAACGTAGCATACTAACTTCTCATTCACAGTTTGCGACAGATGCTCGACATCCACTGGGCGAGACGCTGTCGGCTCGAGACCGAACATATCGTCCAGGTCAGCAGCGAATGATTGTACGATCGCACTAGACAATACGTTACTATGCATTCAGAATACTTCGAATTCAGGGAACATACGCTTCTGACCCAGACGAGGAGCTCGCTGAAGGATGCGCCATGATTCGTAGGCTCTGACAAGAAGTTGTGGACAGGTCGTAGCAATCCGTGGACCTACATACGAAACGTTCAAGCTGCTGGTATTCCAGGAGTCTGGCAGTCAGGGATGAGCTGTCGGTCTGAAGCTGTTCTCGCGAAGCTCCGGATTGTCTGATGCAAGTGTTCGACGCCTATCTCGGGGAATTGGATCGATCTAAATGCTACAAGAACAAGACCATCAAGTGCACCATGGCATTTCGATATTGAACTTCCCCAGATGTGAGCTCCCAATGGCTCGGAATGACGGAATGAGGCGTGTGTCAGAATCGCGCTAAGAGTAAGCTTAATTTCATTGCGGATCAGGGTACATCTTTCATGGCGATGAGGACGATGACAGGTGAGAAGAAGTCTTCCGGAACGACGTTGCTTTGTGCATACCGACAGTCCTGACAGTCAGGTTCGTAAGTATGTTGGCCGCAGCTATGTACACTCGGCGGAATGGATCCAATACTTTTATGAGCCTATACCGACTCCAGTCGATGAGCCTGCAGCAGGCACTCCGACGACAATCGCCACATCAGTGATCTTCCCTCCGTTGAAGCCGTTCAGATCGTACGGACAGCAGCTCGCCGCGCAAACGATGTCCTTCAGCGCCTCGAACTCGATATAGTCGCCAGGCTTACTCGGCGCAAGAGGCTTTAACGTGTAGTTCGGCGTATTCTGGAAGATATTGAAGGGGTCCGTGACATCCAGATACGACTTCATGCCGTAAGGCTCCATCGCTTCCACAATATTCCCAGCGCAGCTCCGATGCCCCTTGACACCAGCCTTCTCATACATCTTCGGAAAACAGCTCATGAACGTCATATCATGCACCTTCACCGTATCCTCGACAATCCTGAGAATAGGCTCATCGTTATTCGTCCAGAGCTCCTCTCCCACAGTCGGCGTGGCGCCAGAAAGGTGGTAACGCGTGTAGGCCATGGAGAGGTATTCGCGGAGATGGGTTCCTTGGACCCAGGCGGCGAAGTCGACGACTTGGGAGCCGTAGAGGTCGACGACGCGGAAGCGGGTGCCGGCTTTGACTTCGAAGGCCAGGCCGTGGGAGGCGGGGATTATGTGCGTCGTTGGGGTTGTGGTATCCATTGTGGTAGTCTCAGGTGGCGCGCTCGAGGTATATTGGGCGTTGGGGAACGCCATGAAGGGTATGCTTGAGATGCCGAAACCGTTGCCTGAGTCTCTACTGCCAGTCGGCCAGACGGGGCGCATGACTGCTTGAAGTCGCGTTTTCTGTGGTCGTGAAAGTGGTCGTTTCTCCAAAGGTCCTGTAATTCCCCAAGAGGATGGCTGTGACAATAGTTCTTGTGAATCCGCGCTCCCTAATGTCTTCGCTATGGTAACATCGCGAAAGCCGAGGTCGTAGCTTAATCCTTCGTGTCAAGACCGAGTGATCTATACTGGTAGATTTCAATCATGTTCGCGCTCATGTCAATACAAGCCCAAGCTCCGTGATCGACAGCGGCGGTCCATGCACCCCAGTGACGTTGCCCGCTGCAGGTAGTCAGCGACCAAGGTACCAACTTCAAGAAACACTTCGCGTGACAGCCACGTGTGATCACTCATGCACCACCTGCAACAGTAGCCAAGCTGGCTCCTTCACTCTGGAGACGTTTGACACGCTCTCCAACACCCTGGCGTTCAGCAAAACATGGTCAGCACAATCGAACATCATTGCTGAGATATCTCTTCCCAAATGTGACGGCCTCGGCAAGAACACGGATTGACGACTTCCGCTCTGTATATTTGAAAGGACTGAGGCAGAACGCGCAGTCGAGTATCTATCGCTATCTGGTGGCAAGGCAGCTTCGGAAGCAGCAAAGAGGCGCCAACGCATTCCTCCCGCGAAGGAGGTCGAACCTACGATCATTACGTTCGACGAAAGATGAGCAGGGCGCTCGACCGACGGCAAAGATGGCATACACGAACGCCGATCTGTCAGGCCTGCGAGCGGAGGGCAGGGAGCCAAGCTCGCGGAGGAAGAAGCTAACAGGGTATCTCAAGGCCGCGAACGAGATACGGCAAAGCTATATGCAGGGTGGACAAGGTGATGCTAGGGAGGCTAGCAATCAAGAGCACGACAGCGCTTTCCCGGACGCCGCTGTAGTACGGAATGCGAGCTCGGAGATGATCCTCTTCCCTAGCTACGCTCGCAGACACTACAAAAGTAAGGTGAGCT
>JAVRRP010000337.1:0-20553 GCA_036872775.1 Oleoguttula sp. CCFEE 5521 | reverse complement strand
GCGGCGCGTCAACTGCTTTCAACGTATACTCGTAAACAGGAAATGGCGGTCGATCGTGTTGGATGCTCAGGACATGTGACTGACGATGGAAACAACGTAAATGATGCTTCCCTGTCCTCGATACCGTTGGGCTTACCTACCGTCGTATACCTACATTAACCATCTTAATGTCAATACTACGTCATCATGCTGCGATCTGAATCCATGGACTCTCATTGCGCGTCCATCTGCGCGAGGTTGTATTCGCTGCGGTGTCCGAATTGGTGTCCATAGTCTGGCGTGTCTCACAGTGGGTTCCATTGCAGATCCCAGTCTCGGCCACCGAACGTGCATATCGGGGTTCATGCCGTCTGATAACAGAACGAATGTGTGTCGAGCGACCCAGTCTCTGCCCACAGATGGTAGTCGTGGCAAGCCGCTGAATCCCGCCACGGCGAGCAGTACATGCCGATCGTGTTGAGCTTTTGCTAGAGTACATAGACGAACACGGAACGCGATCTAGAGGTATGTAATGAAACGGCAAAGCATTGCCAAGGCATGCTTGGTGAAGGACACGGACCTCATGTGGACTTCAACGAGACTTGACACCAATCGCGACCAATGTCCATGAAATAACATCTCCATACTCGACTCGCACGATTGTAGTCCGGTGAGCGTTCCTGATACACTCGCACAGAACTTGGCTAAGTACACGAATCAGAACTTCCTTCGATCATCTTCTAGCTCGAGGTCTGATCTGTCCTGAACTTATTGAACTCTTTCGCTCGCGAATCGGCAACACTCACATCTTGCGTGTGGGTAAACCCGGATAGAGGCATCGTTATAGTCTTATCCAGTGCGAGGTGAGGCTATCGACTATCATTTCGCCATTCAGTCTTCGCATGAACGCGCTCGCCACCAGATCCCGAGTCGCCATCACTCGTTCCAGAACATCCTACTCGCGACTACACATTCGCACAATGGCGGCCACCACCCCAGACCAACCCGCTCGCAAGCTCAAGATCTTAATGCTCCACGGCTACACCCAATCCGGCCCCCTCTTCCACCTCAAAACCAAAGCTCTCGAGAAGAACCTGCACAAAGCCTTCCCGGCTTCCCCGTCCCCAGGGCACCTCCCCTCCCACCCCGGGGGCTGCGAACTGCACTACCCAACAGCTCCAATCCGGCTCTCAGCAACTGACATACCAGGCTACGACGTCGATGGCGCCTCCTCTGCGGATTCCAGTGAGATCGACTCCTTCGGCTGGTGGCGACGGAAAGGTGACGCGGAGCCGTATACTTATGCTGGGATTGAGCTTGGACTAGCGACTGTTGCTGAAGTGCTGCAGAAGGAGGGCCCATTCGATGGCGTGATTGGCTTTTCGCAAGGCGGTGCGCTGGCAGGCATGCTCGCCTCGTTACTGGAGCCTACACGTCGTCAAGCTTTCGAGACCGCGCAGTCGGCAGGCGGCATCCGCTACCCTGACAGTTTTACGCAAGACTCCGGGTTCATTGAAGGAGTTGTGCATCATCCACTATCATTCGCAGTCAGCTACTCTGGCTTTGCTGCCAGCACGAACCCGCTTTATGCAGCTTTCTACGAGCCGAAGATTGAGACGCCTATGTTACACTTCCTTGGCAGTGTCGATACGGTCGTGGAGGAGAAGCGAAGTCTGCGACTAGTGGAGGCTTGCAAAGACGGCGAAGGGGTCGAGGGAGGCTCCAGGAGAGTGGTGTACCATCCCGGTGGCCACTTCTTGCCGAGTAGTCAGAAGGCTTATGTGGCTGCTTTGGTGGGGTTCATCAGAGAGGTTGTCGAAAAGCAAGGTGCCGAGAAGACAGAACAGAAGGACGAGGGAGTGGAGGACATGGACGTGCCGTTTTGACTGCATGGCGAACAGGGTGTAGCGAAGCCTAGACTATGACTTAGTATATAGATAAAAAGGTACACATGCTAGAAGAACGCTTTGCAGACTACGCCATGCCATGCATATATGCCAACCCAATGTGATCGCCACTCATATCCATTCTGGCACAACCTTCTTGATATACCTCATGAACTTGAAGAAGCCCACAGCATACTCCACATTCCCATGCGGATCTGTCACCTTCTCAGGGAACGCGATGCCCGCTCCAAACAGCCCAGGCACCTTAGTCTCGCTCTTGGAATCATAAGTAAATCCGCCACTCGAGTGATCGTACTTCGGCTCAATGCTCCTCCCACTGCTCGTCTTTAGACTCGGTATCGGATCGCGACTATACCCGATAGCTTGCACGTAGTACTCCACCCCTTGCATCTCACGCTCGAATACGTCTTTCTCGGTCCCACTAGGGTACTGGATCATCTTCACGTATTTCGCAACATCTGAGTCAGGCATAGTCTCAGGCTCGAGGTTCTGCTTCGCCCACGTGGCTGCTTCACCCTTCAGACCGGTGTTGTCACGCAGGATCCAGCCGTCCATGAATTCTGCATAGCGTAAGGGATGGCGTGTGAACCATTTGACGCGGAGATTGGGTTTGGAGGTTGAGGCGAGGTTGTAGAGGTTCCTAAGGACGAGGATCGCAGAGTGCGAGGCGCCTATTACAGCTACTGTGAGGCTGTCGATGGGCGAGAGGACTGTGGCGAGGAGGGTGGGGGAGAGCGCGCAGTCTAGATCGAGGGTGTAGAGACCGGGGATGTCGACTGGTAATGGGCTGTTATTGGGCGAGGAGCCAGTGCAAAGAACCATGCGTTTGGCTGAGATGGTGCTTGATTGGCCACTTGACTTGGCCGAGTCGCGGAGTGTGACACTCCATTGTTGAGTCGACTCGTCAAGGACAGCTCCCTCCACTTGGCCTGGCTGTGCGACTACGCCTGGCGTGCGTCGAAGGCCTTCTGTGAGTATCAAGCACATATCTGCTGCATGACTGAGATCGCAGCCCTTTCCTTGTTCCAAACTTCGCAGGTCTTGGAGCTTATCGGCCTTGCCACTGACTGCCACGCCATCGCTCTCGTTGGGCTCATCCCATCGTGATCGTGAGGGCGTACTGCTGACGATCCGCCGGAAGGGTGCCAAAGCTGTCGCGAAGTCGACGAACAAGCCGACTTTGGTGTTGCTGGGTACTTCTCGATAGGCATAGTTGATCCTCCCGCCCGAGAAGCTTTTGTCAACCCACAGGATTGGTGATAGCTTCTGCTCGAGGAGATTGCCAACAACCGTGATACCAGCTGGCCCAGATCCAACTACAACAGCCTCGTAAGTCTGAGAAGGACTGTCCATGACTGATGCTTGCCGCGAGATGGTCGGTTGATGGAGTCGTCGAGCGTCCGTGACCCTCGATATCGTCCGAGCAGAAGTCCAGCGCCTCACACGTCCCGTCGCCGACATGGCACAACCTCTCCTCAATACCCCCGCGACTAGCACCTCTCCCCGCCTCGTGGCCTGCTGCAGCTGCCACGAACCATTGTCAAGTGCTTTGATAACGCCAGCGCGTCCTGCAGCGCGTGCGCAGAGAGGTGGCATCGGCCTGCACGAATATCAGAGAACAGTGGATACTGCAGCAGCTCGTCCTGCAGAAATCTTGCTGGCGTGTTGTTCAATGCGAGACACACACGATTGCAATAATGGAATAAGAGAACTGGAAAGTTTTCCCTTCAAGCGCTGATGTCGACATCTTGCGCCAAGCCATGGTGGCGAGACTTCGATCTGGACAGCAGCAGTATCATGACTTCTGCAACAATACCTATGCAATTATTGTCTTGATTCAAGCACCCGTGGCGATATGAAAGCTGCATTACCCGAAACTGGAGCGACCCACTGGCACTACATGTTCGCAAGGATGGTCAACATGGACAGTCAACACCATCAAGAACGCAATCGAGCTGCTCTTCGAAGACATCTTACCTTCGAAGCTACGTCCGAAGTATCACACGCGGAGAGCGTGTACAGGGCGGGTTGCTGGAGTACAGGTGGAATGTCTCGCTTATCATTTGACTGCGTTGCCACGAAGCTTTTGCATGCCTCAGCATCACTGCAGTATGCTAGCGACTCCCTTAGCCGTCTGATCATACCAGGCATGTGCACATCCAATCATCCAATCGTTTCAGTCATCTCGCGCTAGCATCCCTTTTTCAGAACCATCCTCTCCCTTCGCTCTTCCCCTTCCGTCTTCCTTCCTCTAGCTCTTCCCTCGGTCCCTCCCACCCCAAACAAACGTCACTCCCCACAGCTCCCTTTCCGATCCTCACATCCACATCGAAGATGCCGCCCCAGTCACCCACGCAAAAGCTCGCCCTCACCTTGTCCCCGCGCTTCCGCCCTTTCGCCTCTTCACTCAGGAATGGCCCAAGAAAACTCGTGATTCGCCAAGCCAACGCATCAGGCGCAAATTTGGTCTTCAGCTCATATGCCCATGTGCCTGTTGCAGGTGGATCAGCCCAAAAGGGCGCGACGATGGCGGTAGAGGAAGGGGAGCGGGTGTCCATCCAGTAGGATATAACCTGATCGTCGCGTGGTGAGCCTTCGAAGTGGGTTGAGAGCCAGAAGGAGGTGATGAGGGTCTCGAGTCTGTGGCAGTGCTTCAAGGCGTGAAGTAACGGAGTGGTGATAGGGGTAGGGTTGAGCAGAATCGGGGCACCCTTGTAGCCACAGAACTTCAGCTCGCGTAGGGTTGAGCTGTGGTAGGAGGCGATAGTATGGAGCATAGGAGCGGCGTTGTGCCATGTGAAGGAGGGACTGTACGTGTAACCAGAAGACGGCGGTTCCAGAGTGTGAACACCGAGCTCATCAATGGTGGGAGTGTCTTCGGCTTCCAGGAAAATCCGGTCGTCGATCTGAGCCTGTCCGTCTGTGATGGCCATTTCCCTGCCACGAGCACCCCAGGTATTGCCTATTGGGTAGCAGACGCCGATGAGGACGATCTTCTCGATGGGACATCGATGCATCGCTCGGACGACTTCTCGCCGTTCATCTCGTGGCAGACCACCCTCGACCTTGAGTGTCTTGACGGTAGTCTGCAATGCCGCGAATTCGGTGATGAAGCGTCGTCGACGTATCGTATCAGCTGTGATAGACTGATTAGCGTGAGTTCAGACCAATTACCTCTGACTCTCCGGAATCTGCAGCACTATCTTGGGGATGTTTATGCGTTATTGTAGCAGCGGAGATGGGAGTGAAGCTTCATTGAGAGACGATTGCCTGGTGATGTCCCCGTGAAGGCATCCCAGGCTTTGCTCTCCAGACTAAAGTATCGCAACCTCGCTGCTATACCAGATGGACAGACGAGAGCACGTCCACTGCTCAGATGCCAGGGAGAAAGTACTGATATGATCATTGACGTACCTTTGTCCACCTCTCGCGGCGCAGTATCAGCGCTCTGCCATTCTCCATTCCCACTATACTGCACATCGACTCGCAAATCGATCAAAGTCCTGCCTAATCGCTCCACCACGACTCGGACTCGTCGATCGAGGTCAGGACCTGGCCGGGCCCCGAAGAAGCAATCCATAGGCCACGCCAAACACTGTAGGTCCGGATGCGCTTCGATGAATCGCAGTGGTCGTAATCCGACAATACTGTCACAATGGTCTAATAGAAATAAGCCTGAAGGCAACACAGTCTGATGAACGACCGCGTTTCGATATTGAAACGCGCGTAGATGCGGGAATCTTAGATCGAACAGGGCAGCGAACCACGCGAGGTTTCCTGTGCTATCTTCGGTAGAGCCAGGTAATCGGTTGAGTGATATAAGCATCCAGTCGAGACAGAGAGAGGTCAAAGTAGAGGCTGTTTGTCTGAACATACCCATTGCACTCAAACCCGCTGTGGGACTGTTCGTCCGGAACAATCGCTGACAGACGTTGAGCGCGTCTGGTTGATTAAAAGGGAGTTTCGATCGAGAAGGCCATCGATCGCAGAATGCGAGCATCGATCGATCGCGGTGCGACGATACGTGGGCATCGCGCACCTTGTCAGGTAACGTGACCTTTTGCTCGAGCTCCTCATAAATGGCATTGTCGAATGTGTTGGCTGCTTTGAACAACGACTCGATCCGCCATGTTTCCTGAGGATCTTGCTTCGTCCGCAGTCCAGAGTCTGCCAACGTGTCCGCAACATCGTCGTACAGAGCCCTTGACATCGTCAGATGCAGTTGTTCGTCGGCGATGACGACCTCTGCACCGAGAGTGTTGACGCTCGTTAAATAATGCCCACCAAGGCCATTTTGCATTTCCGTCGCCCTCCCTCCCCTTGCGTAGACGATTCTCGATCGATCGGTCATACGTACATCTTGCTCGAGATCCTTCACCTCTAATGGCAGTCGTCGCAACCTCATAGTCTCCAATCCACTGAAGTCTAGCCAAGTCGGTAAGCCGTAGCCGTCCCAAGCTTGACCAACATCTCTCAACACCTCCAGTTCTTCATTCAACCTTACGCACTCCAACCACAGCCTCCTAACCCGCAGCTCACACACCCTCCCCTTAGCGAAGAGACTCCTCACCAATGCCTCCGTAAATCGCGCATGCCCAAAATGGACGCGCAACGTACTCACCCTCGTCAGATTCGCCACAGCAACCTGAATCAATTTGATAGTCCTTGGATCGCAACTCAACGTCTGCCCACCAAACCCACACCTTGGTAGTTCCGCAAACACAGCGGGAGGTGGTAGGTGGCACTGATAAGTCACTTCCACCACCTCCCTCGCTAGCCAAGGCGTCGTAGCAAGCACCCATAGTTTCTGTAGGGCAGGTGTATCGTCGTGTTCGTCTCCGGCTACGGTGGCGCCTGCAGGAATGCCTGAGGTGCGCACTGCGCCGGCTCCTGAGGTGCGGGTTATGACCTCTCCACGGTGTTCGGAGCGGCAATCGGTAAGCAACACATGCCGCCAGGCGTGAGGCGCTGCTTTCCGACGGAGCCAGGTCGACGTCAAGTTAAGTGAGAGATGATCCGACTTAGCTAAGTGAGAGAGTATAGTCTGCAAGAGCTCCTCAGGCAGCAAGTGCAACGGAAACGCAGACATCGCTCTCGCGGGCGGTGCTGTGACGGCTAGAGGAGGTGATGATGCGGAGTGCGACTGCGGAGGAAGTGTAGGCGATACCTCTGAGAGTTTAGACTGGATGTGACGGATGTGGTCTTCGTAGCGGCCCATGGGCGATCAATTGGGATGGTAGAAGATCAGAGACCGGCTATGCGCTAGTGCCGTGGCACGATGCCATAGATGTCAGTCACTCCTGGCAGCTTACTGTAATGACCAAGACGACTCAATGCATTTACTAAGTATACCATGCTGCTTCCGCCTTATCGGATTGAATGTGAATGGAGATCAGTATGCAGGCAATGGAGAGTGATCGAAATGTGAGGTGGCGTTCGTCAACGCCACGTGGCGCGGACCGAGGACCGCCGACGATCACACGACGACGACAATGAAGCTGAGAGATTATAGTAGGTGAGATGTGAGGTACAGGAAGCGGATCACAGAAGGATACGTCGTACCGCGCAACGACTGTAAGGGTATATATATACACTCCCCCACTCCCCAAAATCCACCTTGTACACGAAGCGTTCCGCCTCATACCCAAAGCCTGCATAACACCCCAATCATAACCCTCTCTCTTCACTAATGTACCCTCTTTTTCCTCAGCTACTCGGTCCTCCATGCGCTGTTCCTGGCCTACTCCCCTCGTCCTCCTCCCCCGCAACATCCAGTCCCTTCCGCCACCCCGCCAGCCCTCCGCCCGCAGCACTGGTAGCACTAGTAGGCGTCTTTTCGAAATCAAACCGCTCGCTCAACCGGAAGCTGTTCTGCTTCGCGCTCGTAGTCTCCCAATGACTTCTAAGCGTCTCAAGTTCACTAGCCAGACTATCCAACGCCATGCTATTCCGATTCAGATCCCCGCCGTGACCGCGGGTGGGCGAGGCATTGCTGTCAGTGATCGAGTAAGTGCTGTCGCCGGTATCGCTGACGTTGCGACTGTGCCCGCCACCTCCGCCGCCGGCTGTGGATGTGGCAGTCGACAGCTCGGAGAGGTTGCGACTATGGCCCATGGTAGTGCCGTTGGGCAGCGGAACAGGCGTCTCGGACATGCGGGATTGGCGACGGTAGTTGTCGACGCTGTGTTCGACTTGGTCGAGCAAGAGCTGGACTTTGTTCTCTGCGTCTTGCGCACGGGCCGAGAGGGCCGAGTTCTCGTGTTGGAGGCGCTCGATGTCGCCCCGCGTCTGAGTGTGGGTTTGCTGGAGAGCTGCGAAGTCGGAGCGCGCGGAGGTGTGCGAGAAGCGGGTTGACTCCAATTCGCTCTCCGTCGACTGCAGTCGAGTTTGCATCTCAGACAACCTGGCCTCCATGTACGACACAGACGAGCTGAGTTTAGTATGCGATTCCTCGACCTCCTTCCTCAGATTTGCTCTCTCCGCCTCCCAGTCTGCAACCTCAGGCGTGCCGCGCTTCGATCCTGCATCTAGCTTCTTACGCATATCTGCATTCTCGTTCTTAACGCGCTGGAGCTCCTGCTTCATCTTGCTGAGCATCTTCTCCGTGCCTCGCAGATACTTGACCGCGGCTTGGTGGTCGTTGTCAAGCGCTGTGAGTTTCTCTTCGTACTCGCGCTTCATCTTCTCGTCGCGTGAATTGATGTCCTCGAATTGCGTTTTCATGTCGTCGTGAGATTTGAGGGAGGCGTCGAGTTGTTGCTCCAATTCTCGGACGCGCGACAGATCTGGCGTGCTAAAGCGGGCAAGGCTAGAGGGCGAGTCGATGGCGCGAGATCGTCGGACATCGGTCGGGTTGATGCCGCGCTCAGAAAGAATGTCCTTGAGTGCGCCATGCTGCACGGCTAGCGCATTGGTCTCCAGCTGCTGCGACTGCAGCTTTTGCTCCAATGCAGACTTCTCAGAGTTCAGGCCTTGCAAATCCCGCACATGGCCTTGTAGCTGCTTGCGAATCGTTAAGCCCTCACGAGAAGCCTGCTCCTGATACACTTCCAGCCCAGCTATCCGCTCCTCTGCGGCACGGAGCTTCGCACTCGCAGCATCGGCGGCAGCTTGGTTCTGTCGCACTATCGCATTCGCGCTCTCGAGTTGCTGCTGCAGTATCGCCACGCGCTCATCAGCAGCATGCTTGGGATCCAGATCTCGCTCCGAAACTCTGCCGAAGCCAGCAAGCACAGCAGAGCGATGCGTGTCCGCTTCTCGTGAGTGATGCTGCGCTAGATCCTCGGCATCTTGCAGCTTTCGACTCGTCGTCTCCAGCTCTGCCGTGCGGTTCTCGTGTTCTGATCGCAGCGACGCCAGCTTTTGCTCCAGACCCTCCCTCTCCGCGCGTTCCCTATCGAGTCGCTGCTCCAGCATCTGCGACTTCTCCATCGAAGCCGTCACTGCTGCCTGCAAGCTCGTGAGTATGCCAGTGTGATTTTGCGTCTCTTCCAGCAAGTTTCTGTGCCTGCCATGGATCTCGTCCTTGTCAACAGTCAGTAGCCGATGCTGTGTCAGCAGCTCGTGATGATTTGCCGAGACTTCCCGGGACGTGGTCTGCGCCTCATGCAATCCTGATCGCAGACCTTCGGTCTCAGCCGAAAGCTGCTGATGCCTTGTATCCAGCTCAGTGACCCTCTTCTGCGCCGCCTCAGCAGTCTGCTCAGCCATCGCTCTCGACTGCCGCTCCATCTCCATCTCCCGTGTCAGCGCAGCGATCTGTCTGTTGAGGTCTCCGTGGGTCGCAATCGAAGTCGCAAGCCTCTTGTTGAGCCCTCCGTCCCGGTCTTGCTCTGATGGCCCTTCACGATCACCTTGGCCAGCGAGCTTAGCTTTCGCGAACACAGCTTCGCCTACAGCTGCATCTCGTTGCCTCTCCATCTCCGCGATCCTAGCCGAAGCGCTCTTGCTCTGCTCATCGATCGTCTCCTGCACTCGCGCCAGCTCAGCCCGCATCTTCAGCAGCGCTTCGATTAGTGGCTTGTCGTCGTCAGAGAAGATCTCAGTCGCGCGATCGTCCATTACTGGCGAGTCGGTAGACCGTGTGTGGTAACCTGACTTTCGCGCAAGAGCCAACTCGGAGGCAAACCACGCGTTCTTTTGTTTCGCACCGTCGAGCTCTTTGATCAGGTCGTCATGCTGCTGTGTCAGTGCTGGCGATGATCCGATGCCAGAGTCCTGCGGTCGCTCGTTATCTTCAGGCTGCAGCTGTTTGACCTTGGGCAAGAGCTCGCGCGGCTGGTCGACAGAATCTCGAGGAGTGCCAGTGAAGCTCCCGGGTCCTGAATGAAGCCCTCGACCCTGGGACCTCGAGCTTGTCCGTTGCACTCCCACCTCCGATAGGTCCTGCGATGGTTGGTACGTTTCGGGCTTCTGTCGCGCGTTGTCGAAGTAAGACGTATCCGACGCAAAGCCGGGCGACAGAGGTGCTCGCGGCTCTTGCACGGCAGGAGCCGGCATTGCTGTGGGCGAGGTAACGGCGCGATCTTCGAACTGCTGCGCCCGAACCGGGTCCATTGTCGGGCTCAGAGCGCGCTCTGGTCGTGACGGCTGTCGGGTAGCCGCAACACCATTCACCCTGGGCTGTGGTGGCTGTTGCTGTGGAGGCGGTCCGGATGGTGCAGGCAGTTGTGCGGGCGGTCCCACGCGAGGCAAACGCGATGCACTCTCGCTTCTAGCTCCAGTGTCCGCGCTGCCATTCCTCTCCTTCTCCATCAGTTCTCTCGGTGGCTGCGGTCGCCCGGCAGGCGACGTGACGGGTACAGCGTTCTTTTCCCCACTCGGCCGCCTGTATCCCTGAATCCCATCGCTCGTAGGCGTTTGGCTCGCGCTGTCCGGAGGATATCTGATCTTGCTCGTATCCAGCAGATACGCCATCCCAAGCTCTACTGGATCTCTTGGCGCACTACTCGGCTCTCCTGCGAGAATGACAATCGATTTCCCCACTGTCGTCATGCTATGTCCTGATCGCGGACTCGGGCTCGGTCCCATGTTCTGGAAGGTATACCACCTTCTCGACGTGATCCTGAACGCGGCAAGATCGCCCAGATCTGTGCCTTCCTCTGTTCGCCCGCCGAATATGTACATGACGTCGCCGACAAGCGCTGCCGCATGGCCTTCGCGGGATGAGGGAATGTAGCCGATGCATTCGAGCTGGGTCCAGGAGTTCGTGTGCGGATAGTATGACCACACATCGTTGAACCAGGTCACTCCGTCCGTGCCTCCAAAGCTGTAGCATTGCTTGTCAGTATTGCTATCGTCCTATTCTGCACATGTCAGTCACTCACAGATACAGCCTATCTCCCCACGTGATCATTGTGTGATTCGTTCTCGCAGGTGGGATTTGCCCGTGTGGTGGTCCGCCGTCAATCGTGTTCTGAATGAGAATCTCCCATCGATTGCTGGCTTGTTGCAGCGCATTGAGATCAAATGCGACCAGATCGTTGAAGAAGTAGCCCTCGACCTGCCCGCCAAAGATGTAGATCTTGCTGCCAAGAATGTTCAAAGTATGCCCATATCGTCCGGGAGGTCGTTGGCCAGCTGGGAGTGCACGTGACCATTGTTTCGTTGCTGCATCCTGTGAGTAATCTCTCCAGTCTCACCACGAGATCAGCACTCACATGTGTTCAACAGATAGAGCGTGTCGTCCAGCGCATCGCCCTCGTCCATTTTCGTGTCACCTCCGAATACAATGAACGCATTTCCGACCAATAGACTCGCATGCCCAACTCGCGGACCCGGACCTTCACTCGTAGTAGCGATCGGGTAGCAAGACATGGTCACGCCGCCAGTCTCGACCATCCAGAGGTCGCCTTTCACGGTACTGCCGTTAATGAGACCGCCCATCAGGAAGATCGAGCCATCCTTGCTAGAAGATGAGTTCACCGCTGCGCCATATCGTGGGAATGGGTTTGTGTGCGACACTGTGAATGACAATTTCCGTTGCGACCACGGATATGGCGAGGCTTCTGGGGGTTGTGTGGTGCGGGATTGGAGTGAGTTCGATCGTGGGCCCTGTCGCGCAATTCATCAGTATCACGCATCCTCATCTCTCACAGCGCACTGATATTCCGGGACTTACCTCATCCTGACTCCGATTCCTGGTCCTCTGCTCCGGACTCGGCGGCCCCCTCGCGGCCTCCCTCGAGTACACCTCTCTGCCGTTCGGCCCATCGCCCGGCGCCGGACTCCTCACCACAGCCTTCTCCTGTCCCACCAAGGAGTTCAAGCTCCCATTAAGGCTGCCATTGACACCCTGCTGCTGCCCCGGCGTTGGAGACGCAGGTTTGACCGCGCCATTGAGTGTCGGTATCTGACTCTGCGGCCCATCTGCAGATCGTATATCGCGCGAAGCCGGTGGCAGCGCATTGGGTGTCGGACCACCCTTCTTGCTTGACTTGAACAAAAAAGACATGCTGGGTGGTGGTGTAGGGGGTGCTGGCGCACGACACGCGCGGCAGGTGCTGGCGGTGTCACAGTGGTGGCGCCGCGGTCATGTGACACTCCAGGCAGACGTGTTGTATTGTGCTGATGTGTGCAGACTACACTATCTGCGATGCGATGAAATGTACTCTCGTCGAGGAGGTTGGAGGGAATGTCGACTTGTCTCAAGTTCTCTCCCCGCGCCGGTGCTCTGTTCCCAGTACAGCGGTAGCGCGCGTCTGATGTCCTGACGCCCGCAACAAACGCAACGCGGCAATGGCAATGTAATGTACAGTACAGTAGTTCGTCGTGATGTCGTGTGCGATGGTGGTGGATAAGAAGATCAAGACGGGTCGTCTTTACGGCCAAAAGGCTGAGCGGCGTACGATTGGTGGCACCAGCACTGATCCCTTTTCCATAGGGGAGAAACTCAAGACAAGGTACTTCGAGAACAGACTAGCGCATCGTGCCCTGGCACCCGACAGTTTGCCGCCTGGGGTTCCTTCCAAGGTTTCCTGTGACATGGGGGTGGAGATTGCCACCGGCATGTACAGAGACGTTGTGAGACGTTCTTTCCTCACACTAAGGTACACTTGCAATATTTGCGACCAGCTCTATCATGAAATCAAATTACCCAAAGCATACAGCATCTGCATTCGGCACTCCTCAAGATCTCGACGCTAACGTGACTTCCGGGTCGATCACACACGGCTACATCCGAACGAATCACGCCTGGCCTGCACTCACAGACCTCGCATCTTTCAGCTTCGGACGACTAAATCTTCTTCCGTTGAGCATACAAGTTCACATCAAAGCTGGCCGAGTGAACGCTCGTTGTCTTCAACCTGGCTGAGATGTCTCAGAGTAGCACGCCAGGTGTCTCTCAGCAGCGCAATATGCTCAGGACTACGGGAATGTCTCTTGAGGCCGCAAGGCTGTGGCCTGCCCGAATGTGGCTGCAGGAACACATGCAGGAGGTGTGGCGGACGGATTATTACTGCATGCACTTGATGTTGCCTTGATGAGGCTATGCCCGAGGAGAGTGTAAATCTCTTTCCTTTCATTGTAACAGTCAAGCTGTCCATCTAGCGTACGGCCTGCGTCCATCATGCGACCGCGTTCCTCAACAAGGTGACATTGGTCGTGCTCTCAGTTGGAAGTTGCCAGGCAGCAGCATGTCTGGCCTTGAGGCCCTCGCCATACCAGCGCTCGTCGGAACATTGATTAGTGCTTTCACTGGAGCGACAAACCTGTACCGCACATGGCGGAAAGATCGTAAGGAGCGTCGGGAGAAAGCCGAGAACGAGGAGTTTCATAGTCTAGTTAGCACGAGCGGAGGTCGAGTGCAGCACGAGTACGATATTGACTTCGGTCGCATGGGCAGGAGGTTTGCTGAAGGCGATGGTGTGTTGCTCGCCCTGTGCAATGGCTTCGAACACCCACTAACTATTGTAGAAGTCAGCTACCGCGTGCTGTCCCAACATATTATGACGTTGCAATCGACAGTGATTAAGATGCTGAGTCCGGACTCCAGCTATAAGGCAGCATCTTTCATCCTGCGCCCAAATCACAGTCAGTTGACGTCTTTCACGACTGCTGCTCGGGATGGCTCGGTGACCGCCCTGGAGCAGCTATACCAAAGAATCTCGCAAGCATCTTCCATCAGGAGAATTGTCGTTGGGACAGCAACAGGCCGCTCCAGCGCGCGCACAGTTCGGGGAAGGCAATAATACCCATCGATGGCAGTCCTTGGCCCCAGATAGCACGCCGGGTCCAGACCGTCGCGCTTCCCGGGACACCACCCCAGCACTTCCTGTTCCCGGTGATCTGACGGACGTCGGTGGTCGTGCCGCATCGAGTCGCGAGCCAACGACTGGTAGGAGCATCGAGGGATTACAAGCGCCTGCTCGTGACAAGCTTGTTTAGAGAAAACGTCCAATATCTGACGTTGCAAAAGTGGGAACTGCGCAACATGAAAGTGTTGGGCTTGCCCAGATGGGGGACCGGGCTGGTACGCCAAAGCAGCGGAACGCGGGCTACAACTGCCTCGCCCGTCCCAAAATACTGCCCCTTTTCACCGCACGTTGGAGCTGCAAGAGATGCCCCTTTCAATATCTACCTATCCCGCGAGGTCACTCAATGACGAACGATGACAGGCTTCTGAGCTACATGTGCGTTCTCAAAAGATGCCACTTCTACAGCATGGATGCGGTCATTGAGGGTGCCGTGAAGGGTAGCAGCTTCGGGTTCAGATGCTTTGTCTGCAAAGATGGAGAGATCTACCCATCCATGGACATAGGTACGATCACATTACATATTCAAGGCCGCCACACATGGGAGGAGATTTGTGGTGGCGGCACTTGTGGCCCAACTAGTTGCGGCACAAAGTCTTCGGCGTTCTATGGCTCTTAACCTCTGCTGCATACTACGCTATGTTGATATTTACTCACATAGCGTCGTCGTCATCCCCCGTAGCTATGTTGTTTTCCTGCAAAAGGTCGATTCCACTCGCCCTCTCTGCCTCACTGCAGGGTCTGTGAAACGCTATCACGTTCATTCATGGGCACTGTAAGCTTTTCCGGTGAAGGGCTCCAGAGCTGGGCCACTAGGTACTGACGACAGTCATTGGCACTCTCACCTCAGTCTCCGCGGGCTGCATCGGGTGGCTTTCGTGCACCGGACAGAGGTGTAGGAGCGTCACATGCACCGAGCAGCGGGTCCCATAGCGGCGCCTTGGGTCACTTCCGACCCCGTGCCAGTCCGTATTCCATGGTTTTCACGCCCAGCCAGCGCAATGCGAGCCGTAATTGCTTCGCAACCGTGGAGATCGAAACAGACGTCGACTCACCTGGACAAATCCTCCTCACATGCCACGAATGCGATTTCCATACCACAGTCGACGCCGCTGACGTTCATCCCATCAATCCGCGCTCACACGCAGTCACTAAGGATAACAAACGCATCGGGTACAGCTGTTTGGTTCAGAAGTTCCATCACAGCAACCCGACAGCTGACGGCCAGCAGCGGCCAACGTTCAGGTGCTTTTTCTGCGGAGATAGGGAGTCGTGGGCTTGGCCGACGTGGTCGTGGAGTAGTTCAACGGTTCGCACGACGGACTTGTGGAGCGACGGGGTCGTACAAGGGAGAGACATAGGGCCATTGAAGCATGTTGCTGCACATCATACTTGGGAGGAGATGTGCGGAGGGTTTGAGTGCGAGGGTGGGGACTTCCGGTTTGGCGAGACGGTCGTGGGAGCTGATGGCTTATGGTGTGAATGCTACGACACATGTTGACGTGCGCATGCACCGCTTTATAGGTTAATTGGATATAGCCAGAATGAGCTCAGTTCATATATAGTCCGTGCGCCTGACATGTGATCGTCGCTTGCGAAGTTCAGCCGCCTCGCCCACTACACCTCATTCTCAAGCTCTCACTAGCACCGGCAGTTGCATGCGCAACAGTCCACGCTACACTACGCACTAATACAGACATCGCATGGCACGCTTACATGGCCTTGACACGGCGTCGACGAATGCGCGCGCTTGATCATGACGCGTGGTGCGAATGCGGGCCTGCTCTCTGAGCACGACTCGAATGGCTTCAGATCGCGGCATCCGCAGCCAGTGCTGAGCACACTTAGCACCACGAGATCGGAAGAGACAATCGGATCATCCGAGGGCAGCTCGACATACAGACGCCCACCGACATCGCGCAGTCGAGCTTCAACAAACAATGAGGGCGACAGTGGGAGTGAGGATGAGGGGCTGCAGATGGCGCGGACGAACGGCGCGAATGGACAGAGACAAGGTATGCATACACGTGACCCGAGTGAGGCGACAACGGCAGCGACAGTGAAGATACACACCCCAAACGGCAGGGGCGAGGACAGAGATGGGAGGTTCAGAATGCGGCATGGCTGGGAGGCTCAGCTCGAGAGTCCCGAGCAAGCGAATCTCCTCAGCCAGACTTTCTTCATGTACTTCGAGGACAAACGTCACGAGACCGCAGGCAATCCTCCCTCGGACACAGATCTCAAAGGCGCCGCTTCGGAATGGCGCATGAAGGATCGCCTGAAGACCGTCTCGGCCGTTCTCGCCATCTGCTTGAACGTCGGCGTCGATCCGCCAGATACTGTCAAGACGAACCCGTGCGCTCGGCTGGAGTGCTGGTACGATCCTGTGCCGCCGGACAGTACGACTAGCAGTACCACAACCAACAACAATGCGCAGATTGGAAAGAACTTGCATTCGCAGTATGAGAGTCTGTCGCTCCGGACCCGTTATAAGCCGATCTTGGATCCGACGATTGAGGATCTGCGGAAGTACACTACGTCACTGAGGAGGACGGCGCACGCAGAGAGGATCTTGTTCCACTACAACGGTCATGGAGTGCCAAAGCCTACGCCCAGTGGCGAAGTCTGGTGCTTCAATCGGAGCTACACGCAATACATCCCCATCAGCTTGTATGATCTGCAAGAGTGGGTCGGTGCGCCAGGGTTGTGGGTCTGGGATTGCAGTGCAGCAGGTGGAATTATTAGTGGGTTCTTGGAAGGCGTGCAGAAGCACAACGCAAAGCAGGAGGAGGCCATGGCGAGGGATCCAAATCGAATGCAGCAGCAGAGTAGGACTCGCTGGGAGGATTGCATTCATTTGGCTGCTTGTCGGGAAAATGAGTCCCTACCGACAAACCCGGACCTGCCGGCTGATGTATTCACATCATGCCTCACCACACCGATAGCAATGGCTGTGCGATTCTTCATGTTGCAGAACCCACTCCCATCAACTTCTGGCATTGCGCTCGCGCAGGCGAGGGATATCCCTGGCAAGGTCACAGAGCGGCGCACTCCGCTGGGCGAGCTGAACTGGATCTTCACTGCCATCACTGACACAATCGCGTGGAATTGTCTCGATAAAGTACTGTTCAAGAAGCTCTTCAGACAGGATCTGATGGTTGCGGCATTGTTCAGGAACTTTCTCCTGGCGCAGCGGGTGATGCGGATCTACCACTGCCACCCACAGTCTCATCCTGTCATCCCGGACACTCACAATCACCCGCTGTGGCAAAGCTGGGATCTGGCAGTCGAGATGATCCTTGCTCAGCTTCCGAAGCTTATTGAGCAGCAGAAAGCGAATGACGCTGCTCTGGAAGCGGTACCCAATGGCACTGTTGCGCCACCTGCGCCGGAACTGGAGTACATCCACTCCGACTTCTTCGCCGATCAGCTTTCGGCTTTCGAGGTCTACCTCTCATCCGCCCCAGCGCACGCCGGTGCTCGACCACCAGAGCAACTCCCCATTGTACTACAAGTTCTGCTCTCGCAGATCCATCGCCTCCGCGCTTTGATCCTGCTGTCCAAGTTCCTTGACCTCGGACCCTGGGCTGTGAATCTAGCGCTTAGCATCGGCATATTTCCCTACGTCCTCAAGCTCCTGCAATCACAAGCAATCGAGCTCAAGCCGCCAATGGTCTTCATCTGGGCGCGCATCCTTGCCGTCGACCAGTCCTGCCAAAGCGACTTGGTCAAAGACAACGGCTTCACCTACTTCACCAATATCCTCAACTCCGCCACCGGTCTGCCGATCGGCAACGTCGCCGAGCACCGCGCTATGTGCGCTTTCGTGATCGCGATGTTCTGTCGCGACTTCCGCGTTGGCAAAGCTGCGGTGCTGGAGACGAACCCGGAGATCATCGAGAGCTGTCTGCGCCATCTTCTAGACTTGGAGAATCCTTTGCTTCGGCAATTTGCTTGTCTCTGCCTGAGTAATTTGTGGAAAGACTTTCCGGCTGCAAAGGCCATGGCGCTGCAGTGTCAGGCGCATATGAGGATCAAGGATCGAAGCCATGATCCGGTGCCCGAGGTGAGAGCGGCTTGTCTAGATGCTTTGACTAGCTTTGTGGCGACTGGGGAGGTTGACGCAGCGGTAGCGCTTGAAGAGGAGACGTTGGCCAGTGTTGTGGTGGCTATGGGTATGGACGGGAGCATCATGGTGCGGAAGGAGCTCGTTGTGTTCTACTCGACTTTCATCAAGCGGTATGAGGCGCGATTTGTGGTTGCAGCTTGGGAGCAGTTGAACGAGGAGCGAGACAAGCGCATTGGAATGAAGGAGAATAAAGCGCCTGGTGGAGGCGGAGTCAACGGACGACATTTATCGTTCGGCGGCACTGAATACCAGCCGGAGTACGAGAGCAACAAAACGACACTATCGAAGAAGACGATCTATCGCGCGGTGTGGAGGCAGACCATGAGCATGTCTGCAGATCCACATGCGGAGGTCGCGCAGAACGCGAGTGTGGTGGTCGACTATGTTGTCAGTGCACTGCTGGAGTCTCCTCTAGGTGATTACGCCAATGCCATACTGGACGAGCTCACGATCGAGGGACTGAAGGGCGATGGCACGCAGCCGACTGGCATGGACACTCTGACTCGCCAGCGATCACGCGATTACGGCCGACCGCAGACACCTCCGAGCCCATCTGCATCGACAGCATCGAAAGCTGATGGCTACTTCGCCCTCTCACGCACTGCAAGCGTTGCAGCAGCGATGAAGAATCTTGTCGGCTGGGGTCCAAAACAGCCCAACGAGCCATCGGCGCCACCCTCACCCACCTCGATTCGTGGCTCCTTCCACGGCGATCGCTCCTACCGCTCTCGTCCCCTCACCGACTACGACGCATCATTGCTGCCGCCAGACCACCTTGATAACGTCATGGGTCCTCCGGCTCAGGCTCCGGCACCGGTTCCATCAGTACCCAACATGGTCGTCAGGGATATGACCAAGATCCCTGAACTGCCGATCAAATCCGTCTTCTTCACCTGGTCTGCTTCATACTTCCGCGAACCGCAAATGCGCCCTTCAGAAGAAGATGAACCAGGTTCCCTAGACTACAACGAGCGTCTCTGGCGGCGCAACCGAAACGACAAGATCATCGCGTCCACCCAGCCACTTAAAGAGGCGGCAGGGAGTCAGCGCTGGGACAAACCCGACGGCTACTTCGGTATCGGCGCCGCGCCCATGAAAATGGTCTTCCATCAGTTCGAGAATCACCTCGTCACCAGCGACGCGCGAGATAGCATCGCAGTGTGGGATTGGAAAGAGCAGAAACAGATCAATCGCTTCAATAACTGCAATCCTGCTCGCAGCCGCGTGACGGAGTTGCGGTTCATTAATGAAGACGACCAGGCTATGCTCATGACAGGTTCCAGCGACGGCGTGATTAAGATATTCAGACACTATGATAAGAAAGACAAGGTTGAGCTCGCTTCTAGCTTCCGCGCGCTGTCGGACCTGGTGACCTCGGACTCCAAAGACGCCGGCTTGGTCTTCGACTGGCAGCAAGGTCAAGGCCGTATACTGGTAGCGGGCGACGATCGTGTCATCCGCGTCTGGCAAGCTGGCCACGAACTCTGCATCGCTGACATCCCGGCGCGGTCTGGCTCATGCATCACCTCTTTGACTTCCGACCAAGTCGAGGGGAATGTCTTCGTGGCGGGTTTCGGCAACGGCAGTGTACGCGCCTATGATCAGCGATTAGCGCAAAGAGATAGCATGGTCATGGGCTGGGTTGACCGGTCGCGCGACCACCGCTCCTGGGTTGTGGGCGTCCATTTGCAACGAGGCGGTACGCGCGAGCTCATTTCCGCCGAATCGAACGGCGGGATTCGATTGTGGGATCTTCGCTCTCCCTTATCCTTGGCCTCTATTCCGTCCCCTCCTGGCCGACCCCGACACCTCCGCACTCTGAGCGTGCACGAACATGCTCCCGTCTTCTGCACGGGCAACGCGGACCATACTGTGCGCGTCTACAACACCAGCCTCAAACGCCTCAGCACTTTCGAACCCTATATGTCTTACCTACGCATGAGCAGCACGCCTAGGACCGCGCCTATCACGGCCACGGCGTTCCATCCGCATCGCATGATGTTGGCTTGTGGTGCTGTCAATGACGGGCATGTTAATTTGTTCAAGTGTGAGGTTGGGGGTGGGGAGGAGGAGGCGAGGAGAGGGGAGGCGGAGTGGAGGGATTAGAGTGACTTTCCGCTCAATTGGTGA
The DNA here is from genome assembly GCA_036872775.1 of Oleoguttula sp. CCFEE 5521. Taxonomy (NCBI): domain Eukaryota; kingdom Fungi; phylum Ascomycota; class Dothideomycetes; order Mycosphaerellales; family Teratosphaeriaceae; genus Oleoguttula; species Oleoguttula sp. CCFEE 5521. Next base: position 154 of record JAVRRP010000337.1, on the reverse strand, counting down.
TTTGGACGGTGAAGGAATGATTGTGGGATTAGCAGGGCGTCTTGCGTTCGCGGGGTGGTTGAATGGGGTTGGGACGGTGTTTTTGGCAGGCGTATGGGAGGGGTGGCGCGGTGTTCTGGGCGGCGAAGTGGCTGGGGAATTCGGTAAACTAGGG
>JAVRRP010000336.1:0-20612 GCA_036872775.1 Oleoguttula sp. CCFEE 5521 | reverse complement strand
CTATTCGCGGTCAGCGCAATCCCGACCCAATCTATCAATATCTGGTACTGTGCGACGTACGAGTGTGCAAGTGGGGGAGGCACAGCACATGCGACTGCGTCCTGTTCTCAGTCTCTCCTTCACAGCTTGCAGTCAAGCAATCAGCGAACCTCCTTCACAAACAAGCCGCCCACACCCTCCGTGCAGTGCCGACTTCGCGTCGCGGATACGAGCGACGGCGTGTGCGGCACGTGGAGGTGAGATCTGTTCGCGTGTGTGGTGGAGTGTCGGGCGTGTCGGGATTGCGGGTGTCGTGCAACGAGCGGCGTTGGATGTGATGGGAGGGCTTTGGCGAGGGAGAGGAGCGCGGGTCTAGAGTTCGCTACCCAATGCTAAGAGGCTTGATATGGCTTAGCGTCAATGGGGGGTGCCAAGACAGCATACACCGCTCAGTCTGGGAAATGGGAATTATGCAGAGTGATGGCTAGCGTGTGGGCAATGGGTTATTTCGACGTCGAGAGTGTGGTTGTGTGCGACTCGTCACACTGTAGTACTGTTACTGTGATTGTTGTGTGTGCTGAGAGAGACCTGTCGACAGGTTCACTCGAGGAAGCAAGATTGAGTAGATCGATCCGCCTCAGGCAGATAATCGACACGGACCATTCCCGCACATTTCCCGTGTGGCCTCAAATTCAGCACCAGCTGCGAGACAGAGGCGGCATTGCATTTCTGACTCACTGCACATCCATCGTCGCATTTGCATAAGAGGAGGTCGACATCGTCACAGAGACAACACTGGTCCCCGCCCATCGATTGAATCTCCAACACGAGCACACCCGCGCTAAGCGGCCACACAACCACCCAATATGCCGCCTCCACCGCACACCCGTCCTGAGAATGTTCTCAAGCGGGCTGAGGAGCTCATCGGCGTGGAACAGCCACAGGCAGCCTTCTCCGTGCTACACGAGCATGTCACCTCGAAGCGGACGCGTAATAGCACTATCGCCCAGCTTGAGCCGGTGATGAAGCTGTTCGTAAAGCTGGGTGTCGATCAGAAGAAAGGCAAAGCTGTCAAGGACGGGCTTTACAACTACAAGAACACGAGTCAGAATACGAATGTCGCCACCATCGAGCTGGTCTCTCGCTACTTCATCGAATTGGCAGAAGAGAAAGTCAAGGCTGCTCAGGAGAAAGCTGACCAGACCGAGGCTGCCGCTGCTGGTGAAGGTGCACAAGGGGAGGGAGAGAATGCCAGCACTTCGCTCGCCAACATTGGCGATCTCGAGGCTACCGAGACGCCGGAGTCGATCCTCCTGTCGACCATCTCGGGCGAGCAATCACGTGATCGGACTGATCGTGCTATCGTCACCCCATGGCTGAAGTTCCTGTGGGAGACCTACCGCACAGTCTTGGACATCTTCAAGAACAATGCACGACTCGAGGTCATGTACCAGACCACTGCGCACCAGGCCTTCAACTTCTGCCTGAAGTATGCACGCAAGACTGAGTTCAGGCGGTTGTGCGAGCTGCTCCGCAACCACTTGCAGAATGCTGCCAAGTACTCGCAGCAGGTCCATGCCATTAATCTGAGTGAGCCAGAGACGCTTCAGCGTCATCTTGACACCCGCTTCATGCAGTTGAACGTCGCTGTTGAGCTTGAGCTTTGGCAGGAGGCGTTCAAGAGTGTCGAGGACATTCACACTCTGCTGAGCTTGTCGAAGCGCTCGGCTAAGAATGTGATGATGGCGAACTACTTCGAGAAGCTCACGAGGATTTTCTTGGTCTCCGAGAACTACCTCTTCCACGCTGCTGCCTACAGCAGATACTACAACCTGCTTTCCCAGTCAGCTCGCGCTCTTGCCAGTGGTGGCTCCAAGAAGGACAACCCGACGAATGTGTCTGACGCAGACCTGTCCAAGGCAGCCTCTTTTGTCCTGCTCTCGGCACTGTCGATCCCGGTCATCAGCACATCCCGCTCGCGTGGCGCACTTATCGACACCGACGCCGTTCGCAGCAACAAGAACACCCGCCTCACCAACCTCCTGGCCATGAACACACCACCCACGCGTGCGATTTTGTTCAAGGACATGCTCAGCAAGGATATCCTTCAGCGTGCCCGGCCTGAGATCCGCAACCTCTACAACATCCTCGAGACCGACTTCCACCCCAAGTCGATCTGCGCCAAGGTGTCGCCTATTTTGTCACAGCTCGGTGCTGATGAGGAGATGAGGAAGTATGTCGCACCTCTGCAGCAGGTCATCCTTACCCGACTCTTCCAGCAACTGTCCCAGGTCTACACTGATGTCAACATCGACGAGGTGTTGAGCTTGGCCAAGTTCCCGGATCCATTCCAGATTGATGCTGTCGGCATCGAGAAATTCATCATGAACGGTTGCAAGAAGGGCGATCTGTCCATTCGCGTCGACCACTCAACCGGCGTGCTCACCTTCGACTCCGATGTCTTCTCGTCCGCCAAGGCGATGCAGCCAGGCGCAGGCGGCGGATCCGCCGAGGCTGACTCTGGATCGGTGCAGCGCTTGCAAAGTACGCCGGCAGAGATCGTGCGCTCGCAGCTCACTCGCCTGTCCAAAGCTTTGTACCAGGCTGTCCAGTACGTCGACCCTGCGTTCAACAAAGAGCGCCTCGAGGCCAAGCTTGCCAGCCTCAAGAGGGCTGAGGCTGGCTTCGAAAAGGAGCACCAGGAGCTGCTCGCCCGCCGCGAAGCCATCCAGAAGAGGAAAGAGACTTTTGCCAGTGCTGAGGCTGCTCGCAAGCGCGATGAGGATCAGAAGCGCAAGACTCGTCAACAGGAGCTGCAGGCGGCCGAAAGTCAGCGTCTCGCGCAGGAGACGAAAGATCGTGAGGAGCGTCGCATCATGGCTGAGAGGAAACGTGTGCAGCGTGAGGAAGTTGAGAAGCAGCTGAAGGAGTTGCAGCAAGGCGTGAAAGGTGTTGATATCTCGAACCTCGACATCGACGAGCTGGACAGCAGCCGCATCCGCATGCTGAAGCTGCAGGCACTCGAGAAGGAGAAGAACGAGATGGGTGATAAGCTGAGGGTGACATCGAAGCGTCTTGACCATCTGGAGCGTGCTTACCGCAAGGAGGAGATCAAGCACTTGCCTGAGGACTACGAGGCCCAGCGCAAGGAGGACTACACCGCTTGGGAGACTGCCAAGAATGAGACGATGAAGAGCGCAGAGGAGAAGCACAAGGAGGACGTCTCGCTCAAGCACCGCCTCAGCAGGCTAGTCACCCCCTACGAGACTTTCAGAAAGGACATCACCGAACAACGCCACGCGGACTTTGAGAAGCGCCGCAAGGCTGCTGAACGTGAGCTTAATGCACAGATGGACAAGCGTCGCAAGGAGGTCAGAGATGCTCGTGAAGCTGAGCGCCGCCGTGCAGAGGAAGAGGAGCGTCGTATCGCTGAGGAGGAGGAGGCGAGGATTCGCGAGGAGGAAGAGGCCGAGCGTGTGGCCGAAGAGAAGCGCGCCAAGGACGCAGAAGCCAAGGCCGAGGCCGAGAAGCGCCGTGAAGAGCGCATGGAGGCTGCGAGGAAGCAGCGCGAGCGTGAAGAAGAGGCCGAGAAAAACCGTCTTGCCCGCAAGCAAGGTGCCAGCGCACCTGCAGCCAGGCCCTTCGAGCGCGCACCCGAGCGCGCAGCAGCTGAGCCCGAGGCTCGCGGTCCACCTAAGATCGCTCTTGCGCCTCGCACCGGTGACAAGCTGACTTGGCGCGAACGCGAGGCTCTCAAAGCCAAGGGCGAGTTGCCCGAGTCTACACCCGCTGCTGCTGCTGCGCCTGCCGCTGAGCCCGCAGCTGAAGACTCCGCAGCACCTAAGAGGAGCGGCTACCTCCCGCCTGCCCTCCGCGGCAAGGCACCTGGCGCTGACGCTGCGCCGCCTCGTGAGGAGAGCAGGGACGGAGCTAAGCCTACTGAGCGTTGGGCGCCGCGGCCTCGGCCCGGACAGGGCGAGAGGACGGAGAGCCCGGCTACGGGTGCGGACAGGTGGCAGAGGAGTGCACCGAGAGAGGAGAGGAAGGAGTCGCCGGCGCCTGCTGCTGGAGGGGCGTACAAGCCGCCTGGAGCTGGGGGCGCGTACCGTCCGCCTCAAGGCAGGCAGTAAATATGCATCCTTCGGGGTGCCATTAGCGAATGGAACAACCGGTGAGAGCATGTGGGCAGTCGCTAGGGGATGGGCAGCAGGTCGGCCGGAGGGGTGTGGTGTATGGCGTTTAGCGAGCTGAGCGGTCGGTAGCAATACTTCACCGCCGTTGACTTGCCAGTCTCAGTGTCATCGTGCTTGAGGGGCTTTTCCAATGCTCAGTGATCTGAGCTACACTAACATGGGCTGGGCGCCATGCCAGTGCTCTTCCCACAGCGTCGCCCACCCCAAGTCACAATAGCACTGCTATCACCTTATGCTCCTTCCCGAGCACACCATGGGAAGCGCGACTGCATGTAAGACGATCTGGTAGAAGACATAATGGTGCATGGGAAAGTCGACAAGTCAAGTGATTAGGGTATGTATAAGGTAGCTACGTGAACGAAAACGCTGCCTGCAAGCGACAGACTGGTCTCTTCAACGGTCAGAGTGCTGTGTCTCCAGAGGTACGCATCCTCTCGCGACTGCACGCTAAGGTTCAGACTCGATGCATCGCCAGTCTCACGTTTGTCCTGCTTGCATATCTTGCAGCTTGAGTATAGCTTGTTGTCGTGTCGTAGGCGGGAGTAGTAGAGATGCGGCCGCCCAGACGAGTTCTGGTCAAGTGAGTTTGCTCGAAACGACAGGTCTCGCCTTTGATGACTACCTGCGATACAAATACAGAGAAGGAAAGTGGAGAGAACAGCGCTTCGACTCAACAGGATCCTCCCGACGAGTGTTTCTGAAGTATGCGAGACCTGTTCAGATGAGCTTGATGGTCGTGACTTTAACGTTCGCAACTGAAGTCATCCACAGATCAGAGAGAGGGCGATCTTGCTCCCGCTCTCGCCATTCTGGAGCCTTAGGTTGATGCACAGTGCCACTCGCCTGCACTCAATTTAGTTTCTCAGCTGAGCAGGCTGAGAAAGACACCTGTGATGCGGATGATGGCAGCTCAAGGCGCCTCAAGCCCTTGCAAGAGCGGTGGTGAGAACAGAATAATCACTGTCCTCGGTAGAATTGTGAGTATCTTGAAGTGAGGTTGCTCGCTACCGACAGTACCGAACGCGGTCTGCAGGCCGAGGAGGTGCATGCGGGTAATATAATGTCGACCCACTATTGCGTGCATGAGCCGGGCGATCAGAGTTTTTTGGGGTGCGTGCCCCCACGCTGAAGAGTGTAGTCGACGCTCGCGATCGATGTGGTCTTCTTCCCACTGCAGCCGGTGATTGTTCTGAGCTCGGATCCAGAGTACACATGTAGCTGTGAAGAAGCATAAACGTTAACATAGCTGTACTGTGGCTGCCGCCACTCGCTTCAAGCTACCTGCGCAGAAACCATGTCTTCGACAGCGACGGAGTTCAACCCCGATCATCCAATGTCGGCGCGCTCCAATCACAAGCTTCCTAGCGGGCAACGACATCATTGTCCATCCCACACTTCTCTTCGACCTGAGTCCCGCGCACTTGGTATCGAGCTCCCATTCGTTACGCAATGCCTGCAAGCCATACCGTGGGGTTTCGGTCAGAGTTGCGGCTGCTTGCCATGTGAACGCAAGATGACTTTGATCCGGGGCCTGCTGTGCTGAACAGTAGTGGCGCTGTGGGGAGGTGGAGAGTAAGGCAATCTCCGCGCTTGGTGGGCTAGCTAGGGAGCGAGGTGAAAAGTCTTCCTTGTGTCGGTGGATCGAAGGGAGAGAATGGCGAGATCGCTTCGGAAGTAGTGGCTGCCCCTCTTTTGATGGGCATTGCAACTAGCAGATGCCAATATCGGTCCATCCCTATTGCCATTAAGGCACGCTGAACACTCCACCTTGCTACGCTGCCATCGATCGGCCCGCAAATACTAGACGCCTGTGAGAAACCTTGAGTTTGTCACTCGCCTATCTACCTTTATCCTACGCGGAAGCTCACTTCTGTGGCTCCCACAGACTCCCTCGTACAACACCTTACCGCAAACCTACGCAGCGCCATATCTTCGGCACTGCAGAACTGACTGTCGCTACCACACGAGACCTCCCGGTTGCCTATCGCTGCCGACGCTGCACCTCACAGCCGAGTCTGCCTGCTTAGACTTCGCCCGCCAAGGACTCGACATTCGGCGCTGTCAGCTGCGCCTTCCCTGTCGGACCTAGATCCTTTCTCTGCACTCACAGAGGCACGAGGACACATCTGCAGTGCGACAGCCATCGTGCTGTAACCGCGGCGGACTCGACGAGGCCACCCGCGGCCGAGGATTGAATTTGCGAATACACTGTGGCAGTCGGCCTCACTCACACGACCCGCATTCCGCTGGCCCCGCCATTCGCAGCCATGAATACGCCCATAGACCAGCACCAGGCCTGGTCCGCCCCGCAAGACCCCATGGACCCCATGGTGCAGATGACGAATGACCTGGACGACTTGTCGAATATCTTCAATATAGACAATTTTGACCTGGATGCGATAACGAATTTGGATGATAGTAATGGGTTTGCAGAGGTCATGCAACAGTCACACCCTGGCACACACCCGGGCACGCCTTTTGATGAGGCCATGGGAGGTTTTGGAAACGTTCCACCGACGACTAGCATGGCGCAAGACTTCAATGGGTTCGTCGGCGCGCCGCAGCAACAGCAATTTGGGATGAACGGGCAGGGACAGCAGGTAGGCAATATGGGCTTCGGGAATGAGGATCTGTTCCAGCAGGGCATGGTGCAGGACTTCCAGCCACTGCAGCAACAGCAGCAGCAGCACTTCCAGTTCCCCACACAGCAGACTTTTCCAGGCAGCGGGCACATACCGCCTACACCTAACAGCTACGAAATGCATGGCGAGACTGGACGGTTCTTGCAACAGCTAGACGCCCAGCAAAGGGCGCTGATGGAGCAACAGTACCACATGCGGAAGAATGAGCAGATACAGTTCACACCTATGGCTTCGCCCCAGAGCACACCACAATTCCACCTCGCGCCCGAGTACACTGTGCCTGGAGCATACTTCTCGCCTCTTACGTCTCCCGCACTTCATGCGCAGAACGGGAACGGTGCGCCGAGATCAGTGCAGCAGCAGCGCGTGCAGCAAGGATACTACACCAATCCTAGCACGGCACCGAGTTCCAATGCTGCGAGTCCGGTCGACCCGAATGCGGATGTTGAAATGGGAGGAGATGGACTTACATTACCTGAGCCAGCTTCTCAGCCGAAGAAAAGTGCGCGGAGGAAGGTGGCTACGCCGAGGAGTTTGGCTGTGAACAAGATGAAGCAAAGTCCTCTTGCGAAGGCACAGAAGCGGAAGTCGGCTATGCTGGCTTCTATAACACCTTCCAAAAGTGCTGAGAACATGGTGCAAGAGGCGCAGAGGAGTGGGAGCGCCAAATTACCGCACTCCGCTGGGTTCACGCTGCCGCCCGCGTTCGAGAGTTCGGAAGAGCAGAGCGTGTCTCCGGAGGCTCTAAGTGAGGCGCTAATGGGACCACCGCCAAAGCCAGGATCTTCGTTATCGCATTCACCTGCGCTGCAGGGACAGCAACAACCAGGAGCACAGCAGACACCGCCGTCAGGCAAGGCAGCAACGCCGAAGTCAATTTTGTCGATGAAGCCTGGCTCTGCCACGGGTCTGAATGAACTCGAGGAAACACCGCTCGACGACCTGCAACTTCCAGCAGCAGCACGAAGACCGACACTCTCGCAGATCGATACGCAAGTAGAGCTTGCTTCAAGCGAGCACACGCCTCGCATACCTGCGCGGAAGACTCCGAAGCTGGGTCCTCTGGATCGACCAACTTCTGCAAGACCTGGTAGTGCCTCTGCGAGCCCTGCGTTGAATGGAATGGCCTCTCCAATGACAGCGTCAACACCCGCCGGCCTGCTCAAAGACAAGACAGCTTCCGCCAAACCAAGTGCCACAGCCCGAGGCGCAAAGAAACGTGGCTCCGTGCCCGCGAGTCCAGGCGGCTTGCTCTCACCCGCTCTCCGGCCAAGGATAAGTCCTAGTATCAAGCCTTTGCTTCCTGAAGGCAGTAAGTCCACGCGAATGTGCAGTTTCATCCAGAAATTGTGGCTAACGAGACTCCACAGCTCTACATTCCCCGACTCATGCCCTGCTTCTAGCCTCGAAATCGAATTATCAAAACCTCCTCGACGGCACACGACTACCAGGCGTCTCGTACCCCGAATCCCTCTCCACCGGTCTCACATCAAAACGCACATCCCACAAAGTCGCCGAGCAAGGCCGACGGAACCGCATCAACGACGCCCTCAAAGAAATGCAATCGCTCATCCCAGCGACACCGAAAGGCGAAGGCGAAGCCGAGGTGGAGGAAGATGTCAACGGCGACGGTGGCGACGCGGAGCGGGAGCGGGAACGCGAGGGACGCAGTCAAAGCTCCAAGGCTGCAACTGTTGAGAGTGCTAATAAGTACATACGCGTGCTGAAGGAGAGTGAGGAGAGGCAGCGGACGGCTATGATGGAGATGAAGAAGGAGCTGGATATGATGCGGAGGAAGCTGGGGGAGAGCGGGCGTGAGTCGGGGGGAAGTGGGTCTGGAGTTGAGGCTGGACTGGGGGATGCGATGGACGAGAGTAAAAGTCCGGAGGCTGTCAAGGTCGGCTAATAAGGCGTGTAAAGGGCGGCAATGGTCGATTCGCACGAGGGCAAAGGGTCAGAGGTGGAGGTCAGGGCTAGCCTTCTATTTCGGGAAAGCGAGGCGTTCTGGAGTCATTAAGAGGGAGGAATCGTGGGTCGTCGCTACTGTACAGCGCTGGAACTTTGGGAAGGCACGATGAATATCCAAGACGAAGGGCAGGAGCTACGAGCTAATTTGCACTTCACGTCCCATGCCAGGTGCGGCTGTATGCTTTATATGACACAAAGCTTGCTAAGTCTCAGCAGTCTCACGAATTCTACAGCGCATATTAGTCAGATTGTGTCAATTGCGGCACCGAGAGCTCTCGCTCACCTATATTTCCAAGACCAGGCCAAAGCAGACGGAGGAAAGTGCGACCGAGCAATGGCTGGAAAGCGGGGATCTTGAGTTGATCGAGCTCCGTACAACGACGTCGCAACCGGGTGATACTGTGCAACACCTCCTCTTCGACGTCACTCACTAGTAGCCGGTCGAACATCGCCTGTATGCCGCGCGCAATGCGGAGACATCGCAATGCACAAGCGTCGATGCAGAAGGTCAAGTAGGAGCTTAAGTGTCCGTCTCGTCTCTCCTTCCACAACTTCAAGTCTCCGTCGCACTTTCTAGGCTCATGATGAAGACAAACGGAAAGATCGGTTTAGCCGCTGCTACGCTTCTCATCTCCTTCTGCACAGCGCAGTCCTCGTACTCCACCAATACCACAGGCCCCATAGTCGACCTAGGCTACGCCCGCTACCAAGGCAACACCTCCTACCGCGCGAACTTCAGCGTCGATGTCTTTTACGGTATCCGCTTCGCCCAAGCACCCGTTGGCTCCCTACGCTGGCAAGCACCCCAAGACATCGAGTCCCACAATGACTACACTCCTGCTCAAGTCATCGATGCCCGCGCGCCGAGCCCATCATGCGTCCAGGGAACGCCGGCCTGGCGCGCGTATGCTTCGAATATCCCAACGCCGGTCGCTGTGACTGGCCAGGAGGACTGTCTGTTACTGAATGTTTATGTGCCGGAGAAGCCGAAGGCGACGCCTGTGCCGGTTATGCTTATGGTGCATGGGGGTGGCTATACGCAGGGGAGTGCTAACGGAGCTGGGAATCAGGGGCAGGCTATTGTGGGGACGAGTGGTGGCGATATCATCTACGTGTCCATACAGTATAGATTAGGGATCTATGGATTCCTGTCGAGCGCTGAGGTTCGAGAGGATGGCGTGGCGAACGCTGGATTGCTGGATCAGCGCTCTGCGTTCAATTGGGTAGGTAACCTGCTTTGAGTATATGTGACTTGGAGCTAATGTGCAATATAGGTCCAGAGGAACATTCGAGCTTTCGGTGGTGACCCTGCTCGGGTCACGATTATCGGTGGTAGTGCTGGTGGCAGTGCAGGTACGCGGACCATCATCAACAACACATGGATTCGAAGCTGACGATCAGAAAGTGATGAACCAAATGATCTTATACGGCGGAGTTGCGAACCCTCCTTACAGAGCAGTGATTGCGGAGTACCCATGGTGGCAACCGTAAGTGACTGAATACCATCCCGTCTCTATCACTGCTTCAGTGTGTCCTGACTCTTATCCCAGCTACCATAACAACACCATCCTACAGAACCAATACCGTAACCTCCTCTCAGCCTCCAATTGTACGACTCTCGCCTGCCTCCGTAGCCTCTCCACCGAGACTCTCAAAACCGCCGGCCAGAAGACTTACTTCGACGCCTACTACCAGGACAACGCAGTAGCTTTCGGAGACTTCTACTACGGTCCTTCGGTAGATGGCAACATTATCCGTGACCTGCCGAGCAACGAATTCAAGCAAGGTCACTTCACGAAGGTCCCGCTACTCGTCGACCACGATGGGTATGAAGGCTATCTGTACACGAATCGCAGCGAGACGACTATCGAGCAGGAGACGACAGGACTGATGAAATTGTTCCCGTACGCGAAGCAGAGCTTCTTTGACAGGCTGTATCAGCTGTACCCGAGAGAGGCATACAATAGCACCCTGTTTCAGAGGGAGAAGCTATTCGGCGACTTTATCATCATGTGCCCGACCGTGAGCCTCCCCTCCACCTCCCTCACAGACTTGACTGTTCGCTAACATACTCTTGACAGTACTACATGGCCTCCGCCATCTCCGACTGGGGTCTCCCAGCTTACAAGCTGATCTTCAACGCCGGCACACAACTTCACGGCGCCACTGCGCCTTTTATCTTTCAACCCACTGACGCGGCTTACTCCAACAACCTCACCATCTCGGCGTACATGAAGGACTGGTTCATTTCCTTCGTCACGGATCTAGATCCTAACGCGAGGAGCTATAGCAATGCGAGCAAGCCGCACTGGCCGCTGTACAACCCAGCGCTGGGGATTGGTACTGGGCAGACGGAGTTCGCGATTATGGATGTGAACTACACGCAGATTGGGGTGATCCCGGATCTGGATGTCAAGGCTGGGTGTGATTTCTTCCACGGGAGGAGCTATGAAGTAAGGAACTGAGACTGTGGTAGTTGTTGGGCGATTGCGGTGTCTGAGTCGACGCACTCTGTCACTCTGGGCCGCTGCGTCGCGTATCCGACAGCCACTTGTGACGCTGTGATGTATATATGCTTCTACTGGGCAGCAGCCTAGCTTCTCGGCAGTACACCCGTATCATGCAGCTGCGTTACTCATGCCTTCGTGTTTCCCGTGATCTCTCCCTGGCGATCGGCCACGACTGCCTCACACGCAGACCGATATGGTCTGGATTCTGTTCCCTGTGTGCTGTCGCGAGGCAGCAAGATGCCGGACCTCTTGTCAGATCTATACCGCTTTGCCCCTGACCAGCTGTTTCCATTCACGTAGCCTGCTCGCATTACTCATATCTCTGAAGCTCTCTCAAGACATCTTCGCATTACTAAAATCCATCTCGGGGTGCTGCATCTGAAACTTCTTCAGAATATCCTGCTTCTTCTGCTCCTCGCTTGTAGGCTTCCCCATCTCCTTCTGTCGCTGATCCCACATCATCTTCTCCACCATGCCTCTCGTCTCGCCATCTAGATCACTCAGCTTCGAATTCTCGGGCACGATCTTGGCTGTGTCGATCTTTGGCGCTGAGGTGACGATGTGAGGCCACCATTCCATCTTATTCGACTTGCTGAGTGATATGCTGAGCTCCTTGCCGCCGGAAGGTAGGGTTTCGAGCGTCCATGCCGAGTCGTCGGGTGCTATCTGGTGTGGGAAGGGGCCTTCGATTATGGGGTCTTGGCCTTTGACTTTGGCGAGTATCGTGGTTTTGGTAATGGTCACTTGGAGGTCACGGCCTTTGAGGTTTCCGGGTATTGGGGCTGTGAGCTCGAGGTCTGAGATTGTTTGCGTCCACTTGTAGGGGAGGGTGGCTTGCTCGGCTGCCTCTTTCGCGGCTGCTTCGGCGTCGTTGCGTTTCCGCTCGGAGGGTGTCGGGGAGGAGGCACGGTCTTCGGCCATAATGAGATTCGTATCCTCGTGTCGAAGTCAACTTATGCTATTAAGGATTGTGGAATATCACTGTCCGATGTTCAAGCTCGCCAGAGGTTCGCGCTAGTCAGACAAGGCAAGAAGGAGCTTCACCTTTATTCTAATCCATGTCTCGATGCGGTACAACACACTCTTCCAACATCAACGAACAATTTAACCCTGTAGAGTATGGCGACCGTCGAGGAGGCGACCACCTACTTGGCGAGCTTTATCAATCGCACACTTCATATTCATATCAAAGATGGCCGTATGTTCGTTGGCCAAATGAAGTGCACAGACCGAGATCAGAACATCATCTTGTCAATGACACACGAGTATCGAGCACCTTCTCAGGCCGAGATTGTCAAAGCTGCCGAACGTCACGAAGCAGCTGGACTACCTGGGAACGTCAAGGTCGACATGCGAAAGCGGTTCATCGGATTAGTGGTGGTACCTGGAGAGTACATCACGAAGATCGAGGCTGAGAACTGATATGCTGCACCTCGCTGCCGCGAAACCATACGAGACAAGTTCTCTATCCCCAACGCCATGCTCGAACGCTTCATCAGAACCCATGGCTTCAGTCGCCAAGGTAAACCGGCACCCCGTACACCACAGGCGCAGCGCCATTCAAGTACCGTAAGTAGCAAGCGTCCCGACTCTTACTGACAGCCTCCACTAAGCTGACACTTCTGCCAGCAGTTCCACGAGGTCTACTGGTACCTCTGGCTGGTGTTGCAGCTACGGCCGATGTCTTCTTGACCTTCGGTGTCTTGGGAGTCTTCGGCACCTGCTGTGGCGTTGAAGGTGCAAGCATTCGATCGCGCTTCCTCGGTGTCTTCGCTGGTAGACGACTGGACTCGGAAACCGTCTCGAATAAGCCCCACTCTTCGCCCACTGCGAGCGAGAGTCGATCGATATCCTTATCGGTGACATCCCAAAGGGTAGCAAGAACGGCAAAGCATTTGCCATTTCTAGGGATAAGATCACCCCTGCTGTCTGCAGCCTCAACGTCCGACTTGCAGCCTGCCATAAGATAGGATAGAGGCACAGCTTGAGGCTCAAGCTCGCCGTGCTCAGTCACTGCTCCGGACGAGCAACCCATCAGCCACACCACTTCGCTGCATTTGTCTAGCTTTGCAATGGTTCTTGGTCGAATGTACTGCGATCCAGCACCATGGCCGAAGTACAGCGTCATGCTGGAGATCTGCAACATAGTCTTGAACTCATCTTCGCTTGGGGTGCGCTTTACGATGGACGTCCACTCACCGCCATCCCCTGCCGCCGCTTTTCGCAGCACTGGCTCAAGTATAGCCTGGGTGTTGAAGAGATCTAGGGACGGGTTCAGGATGTATCCACCGCTGCTGCGAGGGACTGCGTAACGACCATCTGCGCTTGAACCACTGCGCATGGCCATGATGCATTTCCGTAGGGTCAGCATACTGTTGACTCTGCTCACGCTTGCGTTCTGCAGACATGGTAGATTCTCCCACGGAAACATCTGGAGTCGCTTGTCGAGTACCAAGATCAAGTGCTTGTCCTCAGAAGCAGAAGCATCGGGTGCTTCAATAGACCGCAACGCATCGAGTGTTTCGACTGTCATGCTATCGAAGTCGACTTCGTCATAAGCATTGCGTTCTCCTTTCAGCTGTAGCAGATCGACAACAAAGTACAGCAAATCAGTGACAACTTCATCGATCTCCGAATCTTCGTCCACGTCCTTGCGAAGGCTGACAAACAGCTCCAAGACACTGCTATCAAGCTCGAAATCGCTCCCTTTGCCACGCGCTGTCTGACGCGAAGGCAGATGACGATCTAGTATCGCGACCAGATCCTTGCGGATCCGCAAAAGATGGACTACCTCGTGGCGCGTAGTAGAGAAGATACCACGGAATCCTCCGAGCCAGATCTCCTCCATGTTTAGCAATAGCTCTTGCAATCGCTGATCCAGTGTCTCTCTCTCAGTCCACCAACTGCTCTTCGCGCCTTTGCTGGACACATCGCCGTTATTGTGACAGCTTGCATTGGACCGCTGGATAATCTCTTGGATCTCGGTCTTCGCTATTTGGTAGTCGAATTTCGCTTCGCTCATATCTTCTGGCTTGTGCCTTGCGAAAGGCAGACGTAAAAAAATAGGAGCGACATCTCGGCGATAGCGCGCGATGATCAGCTCGGTGCACTCTTCGTCCAGGGTCAGGGAGACCGCGGTCCAGGGTTGGGGCAATATGTCGATGTACTCTGTCCGGAAGTCTTCGTTTGGATCTATACTGACTGTAAGGGCTGGCCGCACTACGGGCCACTCGAACGGACTGCCTTTTGCGTCGTGTTGTAAGTCGATAGCTATCGCGGCTGCTTCGCGGTCAGCAGCAATGCTGCGAGCCTGATCGACCGCAAGTAGCATTGCCTCGGACAGCTGCGCACCAGAGCTGGAAATGCTGGGGAGTGCTGACAACGGCATCAGCGTCGTGCAGCGGAGGTAGCCTTCACTGTGAAGCTCAGCAGTGCTAGCGTACGGTACATTACGTGCGCTGTCGGTCTGCAAGCACTTGCACGTCTCTTGCAACCGCGCTACTACTGGATGCAGTTCTGTACTAGTCAACACACTCGCTTGCTTGGTCCGGCTCGAGCTTGCCTTGCCAGCTGTCAACTTGGCAGCGGGCTTTGCTGGTGGCTTGGTTGGTAGGAAAGCAGGCAAGGCAAGAGCGGCTTCTGGGAGCATGTTGTAAGTTATGTTGGCTTGTAGCTCTCTAGCGATACGTGCTAAGTGCTGACGAGCTTGCAGGCGTCCACTCCAGTGACTGCGCGCTATGTCAGCTGTTGTTCCCTCGAGACCATTGCTGGCTTCTTCAAGATTGTCTCCAGCGTTAAGCTGGGCGAGTGCTTTCGCAAATGCGATGTCGAAGGAGAGCTGGCTCAGCAGATAACATGGCGCTCTCTCCGCGACGGCGACAGGACATAGCTCTGCTTTAGCCACGGTCTTGGAGGTTGTGGCTTTCGGCTTCCGATCGCCTGACTTGATCGTATCGCGAGCTTGCGTTCGTGGAATTCGCGCGGATCGTACTGCGGGACCTCGCTTCCTTTCCGTTGCTAGCGACACCGGCTTATCTGGGTGCATCGCCTTGCGCACGGTAGTGTCACTTCCTTGCGCTTGCTCTCGCATAGAGTTATCACCTCGCAACTGACCGATGATGCGTTCAGCTTCGTCGTAGACCTCTAGCGCAAGCGTGAACGACTTCTCTCGGTACAGGATTGCGCCTTTGGCTTGGAAACGAGTCACGGCTGCGAGCGGGCAATGCGACAGATCACAATCTTCGTCCGCTGCGAGACACAGCTCAGCGCCCTCCGTATCGCCTGCTAGAGTAAGCAGCAATGCTCGGTGGCTTTGGATCTGCGAGAGCAAAGGCGATGGTCCCACTGCACCTGCCACGTCGATCGCCTTGGTGCTGTAGTAAGTTGCTTCCGAGAAAAGTCCATGGCGCACGTAAAGGTCCGATAGCATTATCAGCGCCTTGCTCAAAAGTGGGATAAACGGCCAGAAGGGTGCGCCCTTGACCTGAGCGATGGCGACTGATTGGTCCTTCGGATTGGTTGGCTTCAGTTGCAGCTTACTGACGCCGGAAGCTAAGTCCACTATCTCGTCGTCGTCTTGCGCAGCATGCGAACCGGAAGACTGCTTCTCTGGTCCACTGGGCTGTTCCAGACGATACCAAATGCTGTTGAGAATCTTAACTGCATGTTTCGCGCCAGCAAGAGCTTCACGAGGCGCTCCTGTCGCAAGCGACCAGGCTGAGTGTACTAGCCAGCCTTGAGCATGCAGTCGCTCGTAGCTGGCTCGCTGCTCTCGTGACACTTTGGTGGGTGGCAGTAGCTTTCGCAAAGTCTCAAGCTCGAGCAGGTGAGCTTTGCAGTCGTCATATTCGTCACTAGCAAGCGAGATCTCGGCCAGCGCTAGGCAGTAAGACATTTTGTCCACAACTTGGAAGTCACGGTGAGCACCCAGGCTCTCGATCCCTTTGATGGTATCCTCAGCTTTCTCGACGAAGCCTAGATTCATCCATGTTTCCGCCAAATGTATGCCAGAGCCCAGTGTGTGCGCAGGTGTGTCGGCGAGGCGATCGAGGTTGTGCAAAAGTTGGAGCACACGCACACTCGCAGTAGTCTCTCCAAGTGCTGAGTGGTAATATGCAACAGCGCTGAGAATTGACCGCACAGCGCCAACATCCCATAAGCAGTCTTGCGGTGTTGACAGTGCTCCGCAAGTCCCGAAGGAACGCTCAAGCAACGCGATCGCGGAGGACATCTCTTCAGTAGACACATCGCCGCTGCGCAACGTCTGGACAAGCTGCAGCTCGGCCTCCAAACCATTAACGTACTTGTGCAATCCACTGTCAGACGCCAGATTACCATTGACAGGACTTGGACGAAGCCAAGGCTTAATATGGTCCGAGGGCAGCATGTCCGGATGCGCGTCATGGATGCGTAACAGCTCGCAGGCCGTTGCGAGGTACCTCACTGGATGCTTTTCCATCCTCACCGCGGCTTGCAGGCGACGGGAAATCTCGACAAGCAAGCCTCTTACCGATTCGCGGTACTTTGGCCGAGAGACGTACTCGAGTACGGTCTTCAGCTGCAATTCCAGTATTAGATGTCGTGCAACATCAGTGAGATTGTCATCGTCGTAGAGGGCTGAAGCATCTGCTGTCGAAGTGGCTTTTACCGCACGCGAGACCAGGATCCGCAACACTCGAGCTAGACTGAGCGATCGGGTTGAGTGTGCCCAGACTAGGTCCGGCGACTGCGTTTGCGCTGATAGTGTGAGAGCCTGGACCGTTGCTGTGTCGCAGAATGCCTTTGCGGTGTCGCGATTGATCCACACGTTGGCGTCTTCTTGGGCAGGCGTCCTTCGCAAAGTAATGCTGAGGATCGACTGCACTTGTTTGGTCGCCTTGCTGGGCCATGCTCGGATACAGCGTTGCGCGAAGGATGCGGATGTGATCAGGAAGCTATCGATAGTAGGGAGTTTGGTCTCAGCGTTCATGAAAGCGTGGAAACGTGTACACAGCTGATCCAGTTCTGTAAGGAGTGCCTCATAGTCTGCAGACCCACCAGATAGCTTCTTCCGAAGTACAATATCGATTGCGGGTACTGCTTGAGTTACAGACGCTTCGGTCGATTGGAGTCTCGTTGCTCTTATGACAGCAGCTAATCGTTGTGCATGGTTCTCGTCCAGCTCACATAGACATTCAGCTATACTCTCTGCCCATGACAGGGCCTCCTCTGATAATTGCGCTTCATCGGCAAGTGAACAGAGTGTGCGCAGCATAGGCAGTGCTTCCATCCCACCCAACGCAAGATCGAGACTAAGTGCCTTCACAGCCTGACTGACGGCTGTGTAGACCAGACGTACACACTTACGACCTGACGTTCGACGCACATACGCCGCGATACAACGTGTCAGAGGCGCAAGGGTGTCGTGTCGAGAGTCAATCACGCTAAGCAGCGAGCACTCAGTTTGCTGAGTCCTGAGAGCCATGACCTGCAGTCGCAGTACTGCCTCCGGTGCTGGATGTATTGAAGTGTCGATTCCATGTTCATCAGCCTTGCTACTTGAACTTGGGCACATGGCCAGAATTGCGGACGACAGGGTTGACAATGCCTTGCGTGCCTTCGCCGCATCGCCCGTCACGCTGTGCTGCGCCATGATCAGACTCGAAGGATTCGATGGGTGTTCTGACTCCAGTAGCTCGACGCATGCCTCGACGGAGCGTGGCTTGCGTGCGGCGCCCAGTGTCCGTAGTACTAATGCTTGATACGTGATCGCGAGCGCCAGCGCCTCTCTGTGCTTGACTACGGCGGGGTCCAAGTTCAAGAGACCTGCCAAGGTCTCTTTGGCGGGCGCTACGATCTTCGCAGCACTGCAGAATGATTCCAGCGACTGCTTAGCGAAACGGAGTTCCTTCACTGCGAGATCGATCAAATCGTTCGCCAGTAATTTAGCGACCAACACAAGCATGCCAGACTCGAGTTGCAAAGGCGCCACATCCTTCCTGCTGACTGTAGCAGCCTCGCTTGATCTCAGGAAGGCGAATGCAGTCCGCGCACAGATAGCCGTGGACTCCGTAGACTCCACATATTCGTCGTGTTTGGCGTCTTTGTCAATCGCAGGCTTTCGGACTGCTGATTTCGTAACAGGCGACGTAGCCTTCGATGGTGTTGAGTTCGCAGATCGTGGAAGCAGAGCTTGCCGCTTCTCTGCGTGATCATGCTGGTGGCGTGGCACTCGATCCTGCGCTCGGGCTTTCGCGGATTCTGTAAGAGCTTTCAGGCTGACGTTGACAACTTCAGTCGCAAGCGAGTATCGTTGCTTGACTGATAGTACGTCTGACTCCTTTTCGCGAGTACTCGGTGCAATAGCTTTCGTCCGTGATATATTTGGTTTGACGCGTCGCGTTGAAGCCGATTCTGATCCTGTCCGGTCGCCGGTGAGAAATCGCTGCAAGACTTTGGCAGTATCACCAGTGGACCGACGTCCAGTAATGTCCTCTTTGACCTTCTCGGCCTCTGCATTCGCGGTCGCCATGACCATACACCTATATGTGCGATCCACAGCAGTGCTGTATTCGAGGTCGCAATTCGGGCCATAGCAACCGCTAGTGCTCTCGTAGCAACAACTTCCGAACCGAGACGCCGACTTGCCGAAGCTCTCTCGCGCACTTCATCGGACTACACTTTCCCACAGTGTCCCTACCGAGTACTGCAATGGCGCATCCTCTACTTGTCGGTCAGCTAGTCAGAGGGCTTTCGCGCAGCTCTCGTCGTCATCAGCGCGCGTTCACAGTCTCCAGGCTTTTACAAGACGAAACGTCGCACCTACCTCGAGTTGCTGAGCCATCATTCTGGAAAGGTCTCGTCCCCAAGTTCCTGCGCCGGAGTAATGATTCACAATCCCCGATACAAAAGCCGAAGTCGAGATGGCGAGATCCAGCCGTGCCCTTCATCGTGCTCGGCGTCGTAGTCGGGTCCTTCGCTATCAATATTCTCTCCGTGAAGCGCGAGATGCTTAACTTCAGTCGCAAAACGGACGCGAAGCTAGCGCTGCTACGAGAAGTGCTACAACGAGTCAAAGCTGGCGAAGACGTGGATGTGGCGAAGCTGCTGGGCACGGGTGATCCTGTACATGAAAAGGAATGGGAGGAGGTCATGCAAGAGCTGGAGACTACGGATGTGCTGGCAGAGGCACACAAGCGGAAGGTAGCGAAGGCAGCGGAGAGAAAAGCGAAGAGGGAACAACGAGATGAGCAAAGTCCAAAGGCATCATCTGAGGATGTGGAAGTCCAGCCTGATGTCAAAACGACCGGCCGACCGACATTCGTCATGTGAAGTTCCGGCAGCAGACGTGCGCTTCTAAGCGCGGCACCACGCATGCACTGTTCATACCTTGGCGATTGTAGCATTGCAATCGCGAACGAGGCGATGCGCCACCGCCCAAACGAGGCTTCACCTGCGAGAACCTGCTCGCGAGCATGGGGTCCGGGTCTCTGGCACTTGGAGAGCATCGACTTTCATGAAACGGTCAGCAGCGATATGTCTGAGTCACGACTCGGGTTTCAACCGTCGCTTCACGATGGCAACGTTCCGTGACTCGCACCTCGAGTTCGAGTGAGACTGCCAGCAAAAGAGCTACCATCTCAGGATGTGCACGCGGTTGTAAGATCACATACGAGTACAGGCACAGTACCCTCGATGGCCTCGCTGCATGCACGCTGCGCATCCGCTGCCCAGACGACTCAAAGCCCAAGTATCACAGAGTGCTTCACTTCAGCGTCTCAGTCTTCACAGCAGCAGGTCAAACATGGAAGCCTTCAGTGGCGAGATGGAAAAAGCGAGCATTCCAGATGAATGGCAAATGCCCCGGGATCTGTTACGTGGGTAGTGCTGGTAGCTACATCGTATATGAACCGAGGACGAGGCAAATGAATGCAGTCTAACTCAGAGCTCTCGAAGGAAGGCGAGAGTTTTATGAGTAGGCACTACTCAGCGCATATGTAGATATGATATAAGGTAGTCATCAGTTCAATTCAGCTGAGCGTCGCCCATCAAACATGCCTGACGCGGCGAAAGTGAAGTCAAACGGCAGGGGCTCTGCGGAAACGGATGATCCCGCCCCACTAGCGGCTGCCTTGCATTCCCAGCTCTTGACATTATGCGACGACGCAAACGTTCACCCTTACTCACCAACACCAACCACTACAACCTTCTTCATCCATCACTTCCGCCACGTGCATCGACGTGCACGTCCCATAGCCCATTCATTACCTACACCACCTCGCTCCTTACCGCCACCCCACCACCGCCATGGCCGACATGGACACGTACGACCAGGAGCCGCG
>JAVRRP010000335.1:0-20662 GCA_036872775.1 Oleoguttula sp. CCFEE 5521 | reverse complement strand
CGAACCAGGTTTATCAATCAGCACGACAATACCGGCACTTACAGCAACGATATGGCAGATCGCAATGCATTGACATCAAGACAAATTCCATTCATGACCTTGTCCGATGGCTCCGACTCTTCGCTGACTGCGCCGCCTCCGCCGCTGCCACACTACCTCACGCCTGACGGCAGAGCAGTTGCGCGATTCGCCGTGGAAGGCAATGTCGTTGGTACTAGGATCGCGCCGCCGCATCCGACACACACTAGGCTGACCTCAACGCAGTGACGGGAGGTGCCGGCACACTTGGTCTCTCGACCGCACGCGCATTGCTAGAGCACGGAGCATCCGGTGTAGCTCTCTGGGACCTGCCCGAGACACTACAATCTTCCAACCCGGCCATAGATGAGCTGCAAAAGGCTTCTCAGGATTCTCAAGTCCTTGCCATACCAGTGGACGTCACGAGGCAGGCGTCCATTGAGATTGGACTGCGCACCACTTTAGCAGAGCTAGGCAGTGTCGACCACCTCTTCTGCTTCGCAGGCATCGTAGGCTGTGTGCCTGCACTCACGATGACCGCAGATCAGTTCCGCAAGACCCTAGATGTCAACACTACTGGCTCTTTCCTCACGGCTCAGGCAATTGCACAGCACATGGCCTCCAATCCCGCGCCAAATCGCAGCATCACTTTGACTGCTTCGATCTCCGCCCACCGTGTCAACTACCCTCAGCCTCAAGCCGCCTACAATGTCTCCAAAGCCGCTGTTGTGGCCTTGAAGTCAAGCTTAGCAGCAGAATGGGCGCACGCAGGGATACGAGTGAATTCGATCAGCCCAGGCTACATGGACACGATCTTGAATGCTGGCGAGGGGAGTATCGAGAAGATGCGGAAGGTATGGGCTAGTAGGAATCCGATGGGCCGTATGGGCGCTGTGGGCGAGCTGGACGGCGTGTGCGTGCTGCTAGCGAGTAGAGCAGGGACGTACATCAACGGGGCAGATTTCGTGATTGACGGTGGCGCGACTCTGTGCTAGATGCTCCAGGGCAAAGGTTTCTAGGACTCGCACATGAGTAGCTACAGCACGCTTGTCACCGAAGAATGGTGGTGAGCCACTTCCGAGATCTCAGTATCCGGCTCCTAAGCTATACTCGGACAGCCCTCCGTGGGTGTGTCCATTAGTCGATGCACATGCATTGGGTATCTTATTTTGCTCTATGTCTATCGCCGCGCATGTTGAACTCGCGCTGGCATTCCTCCTCGTCCTCCATCACTGCCCACGAGATCCTCGATCAGAAGTACCCCGGAAACAACCACTCCATCCTCTCCTTCGCCTTCTCACTCCTCCCGGGTCCCGCCGTGATCCCCCCAGCAAACTTCATCTGCCCCTCCAAATGCTTTGCCCCAACCACACCAGCGTGCTCCTCCTTACTCAACTCATCCAGCACCGCCCCAACAAACCGCCTAGCATTCTCAGCATTAGCCTTCATATTCCCCATCACCATCTCCACATTGACATCTCCGCTCTCGTGCCAGCAGTCGTAGTCCGTAGACATGCAGATCATCTGGTACGCGATCTCGGCTTCCTTCGCTAGCTTCGCTTCAGGCAGAGCGGACATGTTTATCACGCTGCCGCCGAAGGAGCGGTACATATTCGACTCGGCGCGGGTGCTGAACTGCGGCCCTTCCATGCAGATCAATGTGCCCTTATCGTGAAGCCGCACGTCTTCGCCCGAGAGACTGTGACCGCACTTCCGCACGATCTCGCCGATGGCGTTGTCGAACGGGTCTGCGAAGCCTACATGCCCGACCATGCCGCCTTCGAAGAATGTGAAGGGTCTGATCCCTTTCGTGCGGTCGATGATCTGGTCTGGGATGAGGAAATCGCGGGGTTTGATCGGTTCCTGCAAGCTGCCCACGGCGCTGAAAGCTATGATTGTTCGGACGCCTATACTTCGTAGTGCGGCGATGTTGGCTTGTGAGGGTACTTCATGAGGAGCGAGTTCGTGGTGGAGACCATGTCGGGAGAGGAATGCGACGGGGATTGGGTCGCCGGATGTTGGGGAGGGGTGGTGGAGGATCGAGATGGGGGAGGAGGGTGTGCCCCACGGGGTTTTGATGCTGAGGGTTGCGACATGGGTGAAGTTCGGGAGGGATTGGAGACCTGTACCACCGATCACTGCGATCCGGACGGGGTCTGTAGAAAGTGATCAGTCATGCACAGGCGGTAGCAGGTGCTGATCGCGTACGAGGGTAGGAGTCCGAGTTGCTGCTCATGTTGACGGCAATGAGTTCCCACAATACGCTGGGATCAGTCCAGATAGTTGCTAAAGCTCCCTCTCTGAGCACAGAGTAGATCTATCAAGAAGCCTTGTTGTATATGTAAGTACGCTTCGAAATATTTACTGTATGTAAGCCATTGGGACTTTTTTGGTGCCCCACCTCAGCAATGATGTGGGGGCCTGAAGCAAGCCCGAAGTTCAATGTCATGCATCAAGCTGCGGTCGGGCAGTATACATGCTCATACTATCCTACAGGTCTTCCAATCCTACACCTCCAGCATTGCCCAAGAACTCGCCCGTCTTACGCTCACCGATCTCTTTCTGCTTCAACAGCTCATCGACATCGACCGATCCTGAAGTGATGTACTTCTCACTGACTCCCACGTTGACCCTCTGCCGCAACAGCTCCCTTAGCTCTGCTCTCATGCTACCAGCCTCACCTTTCGAGATCTCCCTCGCTACCTTCTCCTTCTTCTTGCGCCCAGCGCCTCTGCCATGCCGCCCGGGTGCCTCCTTCTCGAATTCCTCAGAGTCATAGTCGACACCTAGCTCCTCAGCAGCAGCCCGCATGAAGTCGTCCTCTTTGCTACCTTTCTCCTTCGCACTGCCGATGTCCGCCAGCTTCTTGGCAAGCTGAGCTCGAGGTCGCAAGCGTGACACGATTCGTCGATCCATGTCAAGTGTACGGATGTAGTAGCCCTGCTTCTTCGCTGAGGCGGTAGAATCGTCGTCCGTGCTAGCGGACCGAGCGTGCACTTTAGCTACTAGCCGTCGCACGCCCCCAACTTCCTCTGGACCGCAGATCAAGATGCTGGACCCTGGCTGACCTGCTCTTGCAGTTCGTCCGGATCGATGGACGTACATGTCCGCAGCTCGTGGCAAGTGATAATGTATTACCAGCTGAACCGCGGGTATGTCGAGACCGCGTGCTGCGACGTCCGTCGAGACCATGATTGAAGCGATTTTACCTCCCTCTTTGCCCTTCTGCGAGAAGCGTTCGACCGATCGTAGTCGTGCTTTTTGTGTCATGCCAGAGTGCAACGCGACCACTGGGAGATCGAGGTTCTGCAAGAACGGGTTCAGTCGTCGTACAGCGCTTATAGAATTGCAGAAGACGAGTGTTCGTGCGTTGCGATACAACAGCAGTAGAGAGTAAAGATAGAGGTCTTTCTCTGGCCCTGCGCACTCGATCAGGCCCTCTTTGAGACCCGAGGCCATCTGCGATACTGGGTTGGCATCGATGAATTTCGGGGTTTCTTCTCTGAAGTTGAGCTTGCCAATCAGATACTCCATGGTGTCCTTGTTGGAACCTAGGGCGCCCCCGTTCTTGATCTTGCCGGACAATTTCTTCTGTAGCCCTCGGTCGAAGGTAGCGGAGAAGACAAGCGTTTGCCGGGATACCGCACTGGTAGTCGCGGCTACCTCTTCAGATTCGTTCGCAGCGTCCTCATCGGTGTCTTTCTTGTCGAGCATAGTCAGTATCTCGATGACCTCCTTGAAATTGCCCTCGCTTAGCAGACGATCGGCCTCATCGATGACAAGGAACTGGATTTGCCTGATCGAGTGCATGAGCCCCTTGCCAGCACTTATCACCTCCCAGAGACGACCTGGAGTCCCGATGATGATGTCTGCATATTGCAGTTGACGCTGTTGCTTCTGTACGGACAGACCACCCGTGACTGTCGCAATTGAGGGTGCCTCAAAAACGCCGGTAGAGCATAACGCAGTCAGATGGTCGTTAAGCTGATGTGCAAGCTCGCGGGTTGGCGATAGTATGAGCGCGATGGGCGCTTTGGTCTTGGCAGTCGTCCGCAACTGTCGCACATCCAAGTAGTGCTCAAGGATAGGAATGCCAAATGCCAGTGTCTTTCCTGATCCCGTCGATGCTTTCCCTATGACATCGTGACCAGCCAATATCGGAGGTATCGCAGACTGCTGTATCGTACTTGGCGTGGCAAACTTAAGTTTGGCCAGAGCAGCCATAGTATCTGGTGAAAGCTTCAACGGCAGCCACGCGGACATATCGACGTCGACCTCGTCTGCAGTCGCTTCTAGAGTCTGTAGCACGGCTGCAGGCTTCGAGGAACCTTTCGGCTTGGCTTCGAGGTCCGTCTGACCTTTCACCTTGGCTTTTGCCTTCTTCTCCGGCTTCGCTTGCTTTGACGCTTTAACATCGGGTACAATGGGTTTCAGTACGGTCGGCGGCGCAGTCACAGCATCGTCATCGTCGAATCCAGACCACTCCTCATCGCCCTCTTGTGCTGATACAGGATCGTCTGCCTCAGGCAAATCGTCCATCATGGCTTCGCCAGCGTGCTGACTGACAAAAGAGACTTTACCGGATCCAGGTTCCCTGGTGACGACGACATCTTCGATCTCCTCCAGGCCGAAGAAGCCTTCGTAATTGTCGAGCCGATCTGGTAAGCTCACATCTTTCCAAGCCAGCTTATTGAGATCGTGCACTTTGCGTGGTTTCGCTGGGGCTGCATTTGATCCTTCCTGTGGCGATGGAGCGTCTTGGACCAGCTTCTGTCGCTTACGGTCTCTCATAGCAGCGACTTTCGCCGGCAGCGGTCGCTTGTTACTGGTTGCAGCCATGTCCGCGATCGCCTGGAATGAGGATGACTGCACTTTGATCACCACCCAAATCTTTCTTAAGGCAATTCACTTCTCGGAATTCGAAAACTCCGAGCTACCAGATCCGGGGCTGAGTCAGCTCTTGAGCCACGTGCACCGCGCCTGCTTCGCGACTTCTGCCTAACGAAATCTAAACATGACATTACACCATCTCGACATGGACCACCTTTGCGACTCAACTTCGCTTTCCCGGTCGATGCACAGATCTGCGAACATACATTGGTAGCTCAGCAGTCGTGATAGGCTTCACAAACTGTCGCCACCATGGACGTACTTTTAGGTAAAGTCACTCAAGGTGCGATGAACTACGCAATCAGATCTGGTATCACCATCACAACTGGCTATGCGATCAAGCAGTGCGGACGTCTCTTGAAGGAGGCGCCGCGAGGCAAGGAGCGCGAGGAGCTTGCTCGACTGCAGTCCCGACTCACTAACAAAATGCAAATCATTTCCCCGGCCATCGACATGATCGATCTCATATCTGCTCGTGGCAACACATCGCTGGAGTCTGCAGTGTCACTGACCAAGGAGATTCGATACGACATGCAACGTCTCGGCGAACGATGCAAGCAGAGCGCAGACGAAGACGAGTTGTCGCGGCGCCAGAGCAGTCGTGCAGCTAGTCGAGAGCAATGCGAGCGGCAGATGCGGTCACTAGTGCTCGACATCAAGGCGTTGCTGGAGCGAATCGAAGACGCCATTCCGTTGATCAACCTTGCTATCACCACGTCGGGCGTCAATTTGTCTACAAAGCTATCCGGGACTATCTCGCCTTCACGTCTGCTGCAGGCCAGCACCTTCCTCACGATGGCGGATGTGGAGTACGCCAACAGGCCCGCTATTTCTGTGCAAGTAGGACCGACTTACGTCCTCAGCTTGTACATGCTATTCGACGGCCATGCCTGGCGCCCGGTAGACGAAGATGGCGTGCGTGCTGCTATGTGGAAGGAGGTCATTCACAAGGCTAAAGTGAAGCTTTATAGACGGCCACTGGATCACCTGTACGATCTGCCGCATGCAGGTGGCGACGGCGAGGCTCAGGCCTCATTCCGAGAGAGCAATCAAGCTGCGGAGTATGCGTATCAGCTAGTCGTCATCGAAGACTTTGACGACGACAGGGTACATACCATCGAGGAAGGAGACCCTCAGCCTGGGCCTTACGACGATGTCTCCAACGCTGGCATCCGCGATGTCATACCCGTACATGAAGTGTCGAAAGTCTTCTACGCCGACACTGGCAAGATCCTCAACATCGGCGGTGACGGCGAGACCAACAATCCAGTGCTTTTGCTCAAACGCGACCTGCACGCTGACGCTCCACGAAGCAAGTTGCAGCGGTCGCGAAGCATGGATTACATGTTCGATAGCCCGCAGAGCACTCGTGGCGACTCTCACATAAATGGCACCACTCGTCCGAGTCCTCAGCCCCATGCCGCAGGAGAGCATCCACCCTGGTCACTTTCTGACAGCACATGGCGGCTCCCGGCTGACCTAGATCCGGAGTGGATGGCGTTCGAGCTCTATGCCGAACCGGTAGAATCAGATGACGATGATGATGATGCGAACGAATCTCAAGTACCGTCCAGCCAACCAGTCAGTAGCAGAGCAGCGTCTCTCGAGCCCAGTCTGGCTGGCGCATTGTCTAAGCTCTCTGTCAGACACGGTACCGCATCTCCATCACCTCGACAGCTGATCCCGTTCCGCCAATCCGACGCCTACTCCAGCCCCTCCAGACCAGGTCTGCCGCCCATCAGGTCTAGTCTCTCGGGTCTGGAGATGCTCCTCAAGCTTACCGCCCTTCAGCAGTTTCGACAGGAGCCTCACCTCAGTATGCCGGACGAATTCTTGAACTTCTTTCTCGAAGACAGCGCAACTGCTGGCGCAGGTGCAGATCAACAACGTCGCCGTCGCATGCGCAATGATGCCGTGCAGCGCGTTGGCTTCGATCCATACGACGAGTCGCCTGTCAAGCGCCGAAATGAGGCATACATACAGAGGGTCGCAGCAAATTCGACCCGTGCGAGTGTTGAGCCGGAAATCCATGCCAATAGCTTACCGTACGATGACGACTACGAATATGAGGAGTCACAACATCCGCCGTCCAGTCCGTCGCCAGCACCTACCAAGCGCCTTCAGACGCCGTCGCGGAATTCGACACCAGATTTATCCAGATCAGCTACTACCGTGAATGACAGTGCTCGTGCGCATAACATGACACTGCGGACGCCTGGGCCAGCCAACATAACTCCACCCAGTACGAGTGGCTCCCGTCAAAGCGTACTGCGATCACAGAGCGATAGTCAGGCGAGAACTAAGAGTCCACTTGCTAGGGAGCTGGGCTGAAGTCTTGAAAGGAATGGGGGACTGAGGTCTCAGGCCGCAGACTGAAGGAAGGCGTCGGAGATGTCCAGCTTGTGTTATTAAAGCGTTCCTGCGCGACGCATAGCGATGCATAGACAATGAGATACCCTTACCGTAGCAACGAAGCATAGATTCCGCAGTACAGCTGAAGCATTTCTTTGTACGTCAAGCATGCTTCGCTGGTCCAATGGCTATCCAGCCATGCAGTCCCTCGATGTCAGATCTGACGGCCTGCCAGCTGAAGTTGCTACATGTATCCATACGAGATACCTCCTTGCGAGGTTGGCAAGTCATTATCGGTTCTTCAAGTCCACCTCTAACAAAGACCGGATGCAGCATTCCGCCGGCATGTCGAATGCGTGCTCTCCACATGGCGCTCCCCGCAATAGCTCCACCAGTCCTCAAGCCTCGGGCCAATACGTCCACGGTGACAGCATCGATTGGGAGCTAGATCATTTAGAGAAGATGGAGGAGCTCACGCACACGACACGATTCGAGCTGGTCTCACACTGTAGTTGTACGCCTCCCTCACCATGGCCAGCATACGCATAGCGCCCTCACGGGCAACCAGAGCCCTCAACCTCCTCCGCAGCATCAACTCCACCCACAGCGCGTGCCCCTGCCACTCGAACCCAGGTCACCACCATGGACCTATAAACCCATATGCAGGCAAAGTGCGATCGCTTGCCACGCCTGTGGACTTCAGCCAGCAGAAGGAGTATGCCTTTGAGATGGCGGCTAGCAGTATTCGCTTCGGGCCTGGTTGCACCAAGGAAGTCGGCATGGACTTCAAGAACATGGGCGCGAAGAAGGTGATGGTCGTGACGGACTCGGTGGTGGAGAAGCTGGATGCTATGAAGCAGGTGCGAGAGGGGTTGGAGAGGGAGGGCATCCCGTATGAGGTGTATAACAAAGTCAGGACGGAGCCGAAAGACTACACGTGGGTTGCTTGATGATCCCCATCATATTACGATAATACTGACACAACACCAGGATCCGAGAAGCCATTGACTTCGCAAAGCCCTACCAACCCGACGCCTTCCTCGCAGTAGGCGGCGGCAGCGTGATCGACACAGCCAAGCTCATGAACCTCTACACCACCTTCCCACAAGCCGAGTTCCTAGACTTCGTCAACGCGCCAGTAGGCAAAGGTCTGCCCATCACGAGCGGCTTGAAGCCACTCATCGCGGTTCCCACAACAGCAGGCACAGGCTCCGAGACGACGGGCACAGCAATTTTCGACCTCGTCGAGAAGAAGGCGAAGACTGGTATCGCTCACCGTAACCTCAAGCCTACGCTTGGCATATGCGATCCGATCAACACCCGCACCATGCCATCTGCCGTTCACGCCTCCTCTGGTCTAGATGTGCTATGCCACTCCCTCGAGTCCTGGACAGCGATTCCGTACTACGAGCGTGTCCCTCGCCCACAGAACCCCATCAACCGCCCAGCGTACCAAGGCGCGAACCCAATCTCTGATATCTTCTCCCTACAAGCACTACGAGATACTGTCAAGTATCTTCCTCGTGCCGTCAGGGATCCGGATGACTGGGAAGCGCAGTCGAAGATGCTGCTAGCTGCCACGCTGGCTGGTGTCGGGTTTGGTAATGCAGGTGTGCATCTCTGCCACGGCATGAGCTATCCTATCTCATCGCAGAACCCGGGATACAAGCATAAAGGATATGCGGTTGACACGCCGATCATTCCTCACGGTGTGTCGGTTGCTGTCACTGCGCCTGCGGTCTTCGCATTTACGGGCGCCTCGAACCCCGAACGCCATCTTGCGGCTGCAGAGTGCTTCGGCGTGGACATCAGTCAAGTCAAGGCAGAGAGCGCCGGTGAGGTGCTAGGGGAGGCATTGGCAGAGTTCTTAGTCGCACTCGGCGATCAGCCACGTGGACTGAAAGCCCTGGGCTTCAAGCGTGAGCACATCGACACCCTGGTCGAGGGCACAATCCCGCAAGCCAGAGTGCTGATGCTAGCGCCAAATCTCGACACAGGTGGCGGGGAAGAAGAGCGAGCACAGCTGACAGGCTTGTTCGAGACTGCAATGGAATACTAGTCCCGTCTATGTACAATCAAAATCCAGGTATCGCAAAATCCTGCGGACCAATCCCATCACCGCTATCCAGATCGATCTCCCTCGCATCCTCCATACTCCTCACCACTTCCCGCGTTTCAAGACACGCCGGGAAGTCCTTATCATGCAAGTGACACTCGCACTTCTCCGCCCTAGAAACACTCTTATTGAAAGCCCTCCTCGCCCTCGTCTCGAGCCCATCATCCAGCCAAGCATCCATCGCCACCCCCTTGATGACGCCATATTTCTAAAATACTTCTGTCCGCAGTTCATGGTTGATATCCGCACGCGGGTTAGCATCGCTATCAGCTACAGTCTCGTGGAGCAGCCAGTCTTCGCATAGCGCGCGGAGTTTGCTTCCTGGCAGCGTGCCGCGGTAGAGGTATTCGATGTCGGTTTTCCAGTTCGGGAGGTCGCCGGAGATTTCGCTCGCGGTTATGAGGGCTGTCGATTACCGAGTGGTCATGCGCAGGTCGCCTAGGTAGTCGGCGAGGATGTAGAGGTCGAAGTAGGCGCGCCAGTCTAGGCCGCGGTAATCTATCGGTTCGTCGAATTCTAGCACTCCTGAAATACTCGCGGCGACGTCATGGCCAAACACTTCAGGGTCGACATCAGGTAGCTTCGTGACGTGGGTAAAGGTCACTCGGTCCGGCTGTCCCTTTGGTTGCAGCTTTGTCCAGGCCCGCGGAAGTAGCGCGAGCGCTGGCAGAAGAGGTCTTCGTGCAGAGTGAAGACTAGATTGTTTGGGGCCTTGCCCATGAGGACGCGGAAGGTGTTGCTGTATCCGAAGCTGGTGGGAAGGTAGTGGAGATACTAGCTGAGTGCAGAAGAGCGGATGGCTTACGGTCTTCGAACTCGAGATCGATTTGACTGCGGAGCCGGAGGCATGGGTGGTCCGGCAGGTGGAGCAGGCCCTGGGGTCGCAGTCGTTGGTCTAGTACCAGCGGTCCTGGTCGTTCCTGTAGCTACCGTGGGCGCAGTGCTTACGGGCGGTGCAGACCCAGCAGCGATGATAGCCCCAGTAGCTAGCTCGGGCGTGACAGGCCTAGCACTACTCGGACCAGCCGTGTTAGAGCTATTAGAGTCATCACTCTTCTTACGCTTCTGCGGTTGGGCCCCGTACGCTCGCGGGAGGACTAGTCGGCTTTCGCTTGCCCTTCTGAGGAGTAGGAGGCTCTCCTGCAGCCTTGCCTCTGCCATTCGAGCCGGCTGTTGTGGTCGGACTTTGAGAGGCGTTGCCCTTGCCCTTGTTACCAGGGCCGGTGGGACTTTTCGAATTCATCGTGGCTATGAGTTGTACAGAAATACGCAGTCGTACTTCAGAGACAGCACAGATGTAGCTTGATGGTGTTGGGTACTCGGACGTATAGGAGAGAGAAAATAACGAAGAAAATGTTCACGTACTTACGCATCCGGTCGGCTGCTGCATTTGCGGACAATGAAAGTCACCTCGAGACGCAGTCGATATGCTGGAGGAGATGTGTGTTGGGATTCATCGATGCTTGAAGCTGGTCGAGCACATCAAAACCTCTGTCTGATGTTGCACTGTAGCGCATGCATGACTGTCAAGCTCGGGTCTTTTGGAGAGTCCATCTCATGCAGTAGTGGCCACTCCCATCAGAGCACACTGTCGGAAGACTATGCTCTGTTTCCATATTGTTCAGCCCACCACGGTGCAGTCCAGGCTCTCATCTTCGTTCCAGTGCGAAGGCTGCCGGCTATACCTCTCGATGATAACGCGAGGTAGTCTGTGCACACAGTAATGGGTTCCTCAAAGGTGGCTCTTCAGGATCTGCCCACCCTCGAACGTCTCACCAGGCTCCAGCTTCTGCCAGCCATCCACACTGCCGACTTCGACACAAACAAAGTGCTTGTACGAGTCCTCGGGCCGCAAGTCCGCCATAGCTTTCGTCTTGGCGATCCAGGGATTCCAGATCACAGTGTCTGAGATGTTGTCGCGGGTGACATCGAGACGAGGCTTGCCGTCGATGGAGCTGATCGATGTGGTATCCTGCTTGATGCTCTTGTAGACGCGGTCGACTTCGCCGGTGATCTTCAGACCAGTCTGGGACTCGGTGTGCTCGCCTCCATCTAGCACTTTGTCGGTGTAGGTAGTGGAGCCGAGGCCGTTGATGGCCACTTTCGTAATGTCCTGCGTACTGTCAGTGGTGCACTTACTCCAGTAGTCCCATCTGACTTACGTCAACGGTCCAGTAGGAGTGCAGCAGCATCTGGAACTCGAACGCCTCTTTGCCCTCATTCCTCACATTCAACATCGTCTGCAGTCCATCCTTGCCCAGTGTCACGCTGTACACAAGGCCGAAGTCGTATGGCCACGCCTTCTTGTGGTCAGCTGAGATGTTCGAGGAGCTCAGACCGAAGTCCAGCTTGACGCTGTCATCACCGCCTTTCGATAGCGCACCAGACTCGGATGATGACTTTCCGAGGTACTCCCATGTCGAATTGCGAGCGAAGCCGTGCTGTGGAAGAGCGCCGGTTGCGTGATCCTTGGGTGGTGGACCGAAGGCCTGTGCTGAAGGTCAGCGTTACTGAAGTCGTGCCGGTGTGAACTTTGTAACTCACGGGGAAGACCACAGGTATGCCACCCCTCACAGGCTTGCTGCCGTCCAGCTTCGCCGCCTCACTGACGAAGATGTTCTCCTTGCCATTGTTCTTCCAGCTGATGACTGTGGCACCATACAATAGCACCTCTACTGAATCGCCTGTCGGCAATATCGCAGTGACTTTGCCGCCCTCAATGCGGACTGTGGGCTGTGGGCCAGTGATGGACGGGGAGAGGATGCTGGGTCTGTTGGCACGATCAAGGCCGGTGGAGACCATGCTGGGCTTCTTTGCTCTCTCCATGGTGCAGGTGAGATCTATATCGGCGAGTGAATGTTTGTGGTGTCAATGCTGACTTTGTACACAAAAGTGTGTTTGTCGAAGCTCAAACAACGTGGGGTCGACACATGTTTCATCTAGTGGGTCTCCAAGCAATGACGATACCTTGCATGGAGCGCCTTAATGGGGGATGGATCATCATGAAAACAGCTCCTGATCAGTACACTTGAGGCGTAAATTTAAGATCAAATCACCCATGAATGAAATCTCCACCTCCTGCAATATTGCTTCGGCATTGGAGTGCTGTAAAAGGAAGTAGCTGTTCGGCCTGAACCCAAGCTATGCGGCCCGCAGCCAAGCTCACTCGAAGCTCTCCTAGCAGATGCTTAGCCTATATCAAGTCGAGAACGATGGCCTCATGAGCAGCGACCCCGTTCTTGTGACACGAGAGACAGGAAATATCTCGCAAACAGCGAACAATCGATACAATTCTGGGGCTCACTTCCAGGCTCCGACTATGCACATGTTGAAGATAGGCTGAAGCTGTCGAATATTGTTCGTAGAATGTAATTGCTTCGTAGCGCTTGCCGACATGCACGAGCATGGGTCCATATTGCCTGCAGCATGAGCACGCCTCTGATGTCACTCGTATATTTAGCGGATCTTATTTGCCATCCTGCTCTCTCGTACATCTTTTCATTCTCCATCACTCCCTCCAGCAACACCAGATAGCAGACCAATCCTCTCCATACCATTCAACATGTCCGACTACGATCAGAGCGCTGCAAACGACGCCGGCTACGCAGCCGGTGAAGCCGAATCAGACTACAACCGTGCCGGTAACGACGTCTCCTCGGGCTTCGACCGCGCTGGCCAAGACGCCAGCAGCGACTTCCGCGACGTCGAGAATGCGCCCCAGAATCTCGAAAACGCCACAGAGCGTGGTGCCCGCGACGGCGTGCAGGATGTCGAGAACGTGCCTTCTGATATTGGCGGGGCGGTGAAGGGCGCTGCTGGGAAGTTGGGATCGTTCTTTGGAGGCGCGGAGAATGAGGGACGCCAGGCTGAGCAGGGTGTGGATCGTGCTGGACAGGGCGTTGAGAATGATTGTGAGCCTACCACAGGCCACTTCGGTGACTCTGTCAATGTACTGATTCATTCGCAGACAACGGTGCCCAGAACGACGTCGACCAGGCTGGTCAAGGCGTAGAGAACTCGTATGATCAGGGTGAGAATCAGGGCCGCCAGCAGGGCTGGTAGAGGACAGACGAACAGATGTCGGAGTCCCTCCCACATCGATGATGGAGGACTGGTGACTTCACGAGTTAAGGCTGTAAGGAGAGACCTTCAAGATGCCTGCTCCCAGTCCCGCAGTGCGAAAATTCTTGTTCCTCTCCGTATAAGCCTTCACCCACGCCTTCGCCCCCTCCTCATCCAAATACTCGCTGCTCTCAGGCCTCCTAGGCGCCTCATGCTCGATCACATCTCCCAAGTTTCCCTCAAGCGTTGCGCCATTGGGTCCACGCCCCACCCAGCCCTCCTTCTCCACCTCCTCAAACCTGTTCAACTGCTCGAAACACCTCATGATAGTACTCATAGGCGTAATCTGCTTCTCGTTGAAATTGTTCATCAGGCCGGGCGGCGCGAGCCCAGTGGCCACAAGCGCCGGACACACAGCATTGATTCTAATATCGACCGCCTCAGCCACCGGTCCCAGCGCCCGCACAAGCCCCACGAGCGCGTGCTTGCTAGCCGTATACTGCGGCACAACAGGCAAGGGATAGATCCCCGCCGCGCTCGCCGTGACCGTGATTTTCCCGCCTTTCGTCTTCTTCCCTGCAGTCGTAGAGTCAAGACTCATGTAATGCGCCGCCAGCTTCACGCCGTAGTAGGTTCCTGTCAAATTGACGGCGAAGGTCTGCATATTCGGTTTCCGTGGGGGTTTGGCGCTTTCGCTGCTGAGTGAGGCGAAGATATCGTCGCGGTCGTCCATGCCTGCGTTCAGAGCTACAAAGTCCAAGCGTCCGAGCTGGGCGTAGGCTTTCTCGAAGGTTGCGGCTTGGGAGTCCCAGGAGGATATGTCAGTGCGGAGGTAGGTGGTGTTCTGAAGGGTGTCCTTGGGTGGGTTGAGATCGGCCATTATCACGTGCCATTGTAGGGAGAGGAGGTGTTTTGTGAGAGCCAAGCCGATTCCGGACGAGGCGCCTGTAATGATGGCAGTGGGAGGAGACATGATGGGGGTTGGACTGGAAATGGTGTGGTAAGAACAAGATAACTGACTGGGCAACTTACTGTCCTATGCGAGAAAGAGACAACTACGTCCAAGGAATGGGACATCCATGACTACGTACACAGCGGCGATGCCCTACGTTCAAAGTAAAAAGATGAGGGGACTGCAGCTCATGTTTCGGCAGATGAAGTCGCGAAGAGCGGAGCGAACGGTCTTGGCGTTCGCGGTCTTGAAGCTGAAGAAGGTTTCGACAATCCAGCACTACTTAGGATACAAGAGGTATCTTTGACGAAGTCCGACGCGACCCCGAGCGATCACCACCTCTCAGACGCAGATCCTCGTCCGCCGAGTACATGTACGCGAACCCACGTTGATCAACATCACGAGAGCCTCGCATGTACCCCGCAATGCTCTCTCCAAGGGAGCTGCCCTTGTCCTTGTGCCTCCTGCTCACGTACACGCTTCCATGTGTGGGCGAGAGGGGTTGAAGGAACCGCTCGTGCGAGACGACAGTGTCTACAAGTACCTGTAATCTCACCTCGTCTCCCTGTCCTCGCTTGACATCGCTGTAAGTGCCACTTCTACCTCTCTGTCAGCACCCGCGTGTTTCTCTACGATCGGACGTATCTTCCAGCACCACCAGCACTATGGGCCTCCCGCAAGAGCAGACGGCAGCCGTGAAGTCCGGCTCCGGGCATGATGCCACAGCCCCAGTGAAGCAGATTCCAGTACCCCAGACTCCAGGGCCAGGCCAAATCCTAGTAAAGATCAACTGGACCGGCCTGTGCGCCAGTGACAAGTCTCTCCTGCACGATGAGTGGGCCGCTTTTGGCGTGGCCATGCAGCCCGCTGCACAGGGCATTGCCGGGCACGAAGGAGCCGGCGAAGTCGTAGCAGTAGCCGATGATGTAAAGGAGATCTGGAAAGTCGGTGACCGTGCAGGGGTGAAGTGGGTAGTAAGCGTTTGCCGGAACTGCGAATTCTGCACCAATGGCACCGACGAACTGCATTGTCCGAAGCAAGTCAATTCTGGCTTCACAGCTGCTGGCACGTTCCAGGAGTACTGTCTGACAGATGGGCGTTACGCAACGAGGTAGGCTCTTCTCCCATTAGCCACTTGTTACTGACGCAGCATGAAGGATCCCAGATGGTGTCTCCGACGAAGAAGCCGGCCCCATCATGTGCGGCGGCGTCACGGCCTACACGGCCTGCAAACGCAGCGCCGTGCGTCCCGGCCAATGGCTCGTGATCCCCGGTGCCGGAGGCGGGCTCGGCCACCTCGCGGTTCAATACGCCAAGGCCATGGGGATGCGTGTCATTGCTATCGATGGCGGAGATGCGAAGAAGAAGCTCTGTAAAGATCTCGGCGCTGAGGAGTTCTTGGACTTTACCCAAGTCAAAGATCTTGCTGGGGAGGTGACGCGGATCACGAAGTATGGTGCGCATGGTGTTGTGATTACTGCGGCGTCGAGGGAGGGGTATGCTGCGGGACCGAGCTTCTTGAGGCCGGGTGGGACGCTTGTTGCTGTGGGGTTGCCGAAGGATACTGATGTTGTTGCTGGTGCGCCGCCTATTATGCTGGCGTTGAAGAGGCTAAATATTGTTGGCAGCGTGACGGGGACGCTGAAGGTAGAGCGGAGTCTTGTTGGCTGACCCATTCTCCATGGCTGACGATTTCGCAGGATGTCGAGGAAGCGCTGGACTTTACTGCTCGCGTGAGTACAACCCTGCGTCCTGATTGGTAACAGTACTGACTGTACCTATCCAGGGCCTCGTGCGCCCGATCCTGACAAAGGGTACGCTGCATGATATCGACAAGTTCTGCGGGCTTATGGCTGCAGGGAAGTTGCCCGGCCGTGCCGTGCTCAAGGTCGCCGCCTGACCGTGTGGCATCTGTGGGTCAGAATCCAAAAGTTCAGTACCTGTATTCCGGTACGCACGGCAGCCATGATTGCCTCATCGCTTGCCCCTGACTCTCAGCCTCCCTCCCTCATCTTCGACCCTCCACCCAGCCTTCCTCAGTGCGCCTCCCACAGCTGGCCCCAGCTTCCCCCTCCCACCTTCAGAATGCGTTCCCTTCCCCACGATGACCTCGTAGCCCCCACCTCTAGCCCCAGCCCCAACTCGGCCATTCACTCTGTCTTCTCCCATCCCCGCCCACCATGCCTCCACTCTCTCTAATGCGATGCGTACTCCACTCGCAACGTCCACGCCGTGCAGATCAACAGAGGTGGATGTCGATTGCGACGCTGCGAGCGCAGTGAAGGCTTTGGCACGAGCGGAGTTCAGGGAAGCAGAGTGTGAAGAAGCAAGGGCGGTGTAATATCCAGCCGCTCCAGGATATTTGCGCGCGGCACGAGCTTGAGACTTGGCATAGTCACGCGCCTGAGCGTACTGCGCTTCAGTGAGACTCGAACCGAGATTGGAAGGTGCAAAGGTGCCGTTCGCGGTCTTCCGCGAAGACGTGTCTAGGGCTTCAGCAATGGGCCGAGCATACTGCGGGATGATTTGAATACTACTGTTGAGCGGATTGCGCTTCGCTGTAAGAGCTTCAGCAAGGTCGAAGGCAGACGCTGTCGATGGATGTGTGAGACGAATCAGTGCTGCGAGATAGTTCGCGTCTAGTGATGGGAACTCGTAGCCGAGGGCAAGAGCATTTGCTGCGATAGAGTCATCATTCGTCGTGACCTGCGTGCTTGCAGTGTCATGCATGTATTGTTGCAACAGAGCATTGACGGTCCTTGACAGGTTCGCTTCGTGGTTGTAGTATGCAGACTTCACCTTGTTGCTGTCCATGCCTGTGCGGGTGACCACAAAGTCAATGTCTTTCGCAGCCTGTTGCCACTTGTTGAGTGCAGGCCTCTGAGCCTTGTCAGGTGGCGAAGGCATGGAGGTAGACCTGCGCTCATCAACAGACTTGAACTTGCGATTCTTAGCCTTGCCTTTCCGACCTTGTCGTCCACTCGGCTCGGCAAAGCCATCAATGCCTTTAGTCGACATGTACTCCTCGCCTTCGCTGGCAGACTCACGGATGTGGACATGATTGAGCAATTCGCCAAAAGCGGCATTCCATTCGCCTTTGCAAGTACGAAGTGTGTGCTGGATGGTGTAGCTATCGACCTGATCGCCTAGGACGTCATGTAAGAGCAGAATCTTAGTCTCCACGTCAAGATCGTCTAGGTTCACATCGGAGTCATGGGGCATTCCAGAACTGTCCAGACTCAGCGACGACAGCCCGTCTGAGATGCTCGCAGTGGACTTAGGGCTGGGCGTCCGTTCAGCTGCATCTGCCGCTCGGCGATTGAGCGCAGATTCGTTGCCTCCAGTGCCAGACGGGTCGAATTCGGCAGCCTCCTCAGCATCTGCCGACTCCTCGAGTTGCGACAATGTCGCGCGGGCGTCCGCTACACCTTGGTCTGAATGCAGGTCATAATCCCAAACTATGGCAGATACGAGTGCTGGATCGAGGGGTGGGCAGAACTCTGCCTCGAGCTTTGCTGCGAGTTCATCCATCTTCCGACCTGCGTTTCGACTCTATCGTTTCGTGGAAATAGGCTCTGCGGAGTGATGCAACATGGTGACTTTGACGAAGCATGGAGGATTGCGAGGCTTGATTGTGTAAGGTACAAGCAGATGAGTGGTGGAAGACGAGGACGGCGACCTCAAGATATTCCGAACGTCACCTCGCGCGCTGAGGACAGATCGGGGAGATTTGCCAGTCCCGAGGATGGTGAGGAAGCGCGTAGCTGGTGTGACTTGACCCTTTCAAAGCATTGCTACACTGAAGCTCTCGCGACTCAGTCTTGCTATACGTGAACTAGACTGTGGCTCCGTCATGTACAAGGAGGATTGCTGTA
The DNA here is from genome assembly GCA_036872775.1 of Oleoguttula sp. CCFEE 5521. Taxonomy (NCBI): domain Eukaryota; kingdom Fungi; phylum Ascomycota; class Dothideomycetes; order Mycosphaerellales; family Teratosphaeriaceae; genus Oleoguttula; species Oleoguttula sp. CCFEE 5521. Next base: position 2,397 of record JAVRRP010000335.1, on the reverse strand, counting down.
TTCAATAATCCGGTGTAGATGTGAACATTTACAGCCAATGGCGCCCGGACCGGAGAAACTCTGTCCGATCATTGCGTGCTCGTGCATGTAAGATTAGCGAGGCCAGCGACTTTTTGTCGTAGGACGGCGGCGAATGCATCTCTTCTCTCACCACCAACACTAGCGATTGCATTCCAATATCGCCCATCATGCGTCTCCTCACTTCCGAGAGCACTGGGCCTGCGCATGAAGCCGAGCAACAGACGTTCGACACCTTCGCCACCAAGTCGACTGCCCTTCCCTTTGGCCAGGACATTGCCCTCTCCGAACTCTCGGGACCGACATACCTCACTGCGCAGACTCTCGTGCAGCAAGTTGCTTACGCCCTCTCCGAAACCATCTTCGCATACTCGCCCGAGTCATTTGACCTCGACATCGCCGCCAAGGCATGGAGGCAAACCAAGGAGAAGAACGCGTACGGTGATGTGACGACAGTGAAGTCACTTGAGACCCGCAATGGCGCTGGTACGATCGCGCTGGGCTACATGTTCTACCCTGACTTCGACATGGCCAAGCGTCATCGCCCGCAAAGCATCGTGGCGAGTGCTGCCAGCCTGACCCATCTTCGCCCTGCGCTGGACGAGCTGAGTCTGCTGTATGATGTGGCGAGCCCCACCGTGCTGCAGATTGCAGCCGTTGACTACGCGCCAGAGACGAAGACGGGACTCGTGACGGACTACACAGCTGCTTTGAGCGCAGCTGAAGAGCTCGGCCTAGGTCTTGTCAGCAGCAAGAGCGCGTACGAGGTCCAGCACATGGGTCTACTCGCCACACTCATGGCGACTGTACAGCCAACGATTCACATCTACGATGGCATTACTGTAGGCAGGGAGACCACGCGAGTGATCGACGTCCTCAGCACGGCTGGCCTGAAGAAGACCTACGATACTGTACTTGAGTCAGTGAAAGGCAGCCTTTCCCCCAAGAAGCGAAAGCTCTCGAACGAGGCACGGCTTGCGAAGGTTCTTGCATCTTTCAACGAAGAGCTTGGGACCGAGTACAAGTGTTTCGAGTATCATGGTCATGCTGAGCCAACTAGCGTGCTGGTGGTATTCGGTACGGTCGAAGCGAGTCTGGGCGCTCAGGTCGCTGAAGCACTCGCGAAGCAGGGCACGCGCGTCGGCGTCATCAGTGTCCGAGTGTACCGTCCATTCGCTGAGGAGGAGTTCTTGGAGACGTTGGCTACCACGGTACAGCAGATTGCTGTGCTCGGTCAGGTCTTTGACCAGGCCAGTGTTGTAGATGAATGCGTCACGAGCGCGCTGTACGGTGATGTGCTTGCTGCAGTAAGCCTCGCGACGATCTCGTCTGGCAAGCAGCCAAGTGTGTACGACAGCAAGTACTCCCGCCAAACAGTCTGGACCGCCAAGAAGATGGAAGCTGTCTTCCGTCAATTCGAGCAGAAGGCAGGCGAAGAGAGCGAAGAAATCACGGCATCACTTGGTCTCGCTAGCGAGGAAACCAAGCAATACGCCTTCTGGGACATCGCATCGATTGCGAGCGCATCTGCACCCTTGATGATCGGACAGCTTCTCTCTGGCGATAGTGCACTGAACGTCTCGGTGCGCAGCAGCCACGACAATTCTGTGCAGAGTGGTGTTGTGCGAACTGACCTCCGCTGCTCCTCAAAGAGCATCGAGGCGGCATACAGCGTCGATACAGCCGACGTGGTTGTGATCGGCGACTTCAAGCTTTTGTCAGAGTTCAACGTCATTGACAGTGTCAAGGATAATGGTACCATGGTGATCAAGTCTGCAGGGTGGAAGGACGAAGACATTGAGAAGAAGCTGAGCACGCCAACCCGCAAAGCCATCGCAGCAAAGTCAGTTACGCTCTTCATTCTTGATCCCGTCGCGAGTAATACAGTCTCGGAGGAGCCAGAGCTCGAGAGCTATCTCTTTCAGCTGGCGTTCCTCAAGATCGCGAACCCAACACTGTATGAGACTGGCCTGAGGAAGCTGCAGGCAGGAGGCAACGTACTCGATGCACTTGCCAAGGACCTTGAGACAGCATTGAAAGTGATAGAGGTGCCTAGCGAGTGGCTCACGATCGAGCTGGAGGAGAACGTGTCTCTCCCGCCGGCAGAGGATCTTAATGCGAACAGCTTTGCTGCTGTCAAGCAAGAAGAGACTGATGCACCCTCTCGAACAAAGTCGTGGACAGTCGCTGCAAAAGGTCTCCTCTTCAAGGAAGTGTACGGCACTGCTACCACTTTGCGACCTGATCTGCCGCAGAAGACTGCTGTCGTTCACGTGAAGGAGCATCGACGTCTGACACCACTGACATACGATCGCAACATCTTCCACATCGAGTTCGATCTCGGGACTTCTGGTCTGAAGTACGAGATTGGCGAAGCCC
>JAVRRP010000334.1:0-20677 GCA_036872775.1 Oleoguttula sp. CCFEE 5521 | reverse complement strand
ATCTGGCGTAGCCTCTCGCTGACATCTCTCGCTGAGAGCCTGAGATGCTACTGCACCTCTGTTCAAACCACAATCTCGTTTCCTACAACCCCATCGGACGATGCCCATCTTCGGTCATTTCTCGCACTCCACTCACATCGTGATCTCCCCAGCCTGTCCCTTCACCCGGCTCGCTTCGAGACGACATCAGATATGGCGAACCTGGACCCTCCCAAGCCGCAAGCGCTGTTCTCGCGTGGACCGATGTCCCTGCTGTCACGATCGAGTGGGTCACACTGCATCAGACTAGGCCGCTTTGGAAGGTCGGTTGAGGGGCCGGCTCCGTGAGTTATGATCGCCATCGACGATGGATAAAGAGATGGGATTTCGGAGAACGGAATGGGATCCGTTGGTGAAGTCGATCCGCACGAGTCATTCGATGTCCACGTGACCGGACTCCGCGATTCCCCGGGTGTAACATTGGAACCGACAGCATCCTTGTGTAATTAGTTGTGTAACGCAATCTTCGTCGAGTGCTTGCGAACACGTTTTTGTTTAATTATAGTGGACGGATTCTAGATAACGACAGGACTTTTTAGACTCCGTCTTACCCTTCCCATCGCTTGGATCCGCGTCACTGCTTACTCGTCACGGTCACAAGTCACTCCTCGTTCCTCACTCCTCACTTCTCGCTAGTGAACCGTCGCCCTCACTGCTCAGCCCTCCTTCCTGACTCTCGGCCTACGCGGCCTCGAGTACCTCACTACCGACTTCTACCGCTCACCGGATGTACTCCTATCCATCGAAACCATTGAAAGAATGTCAGTTGTCGCCACGCCGATGTTGCTAGAAGCAACCGGAATGGGAGCGAGACTGCCGTTGTCCGAAACAAGCATGACAGTGTTTGTAACCGCACCACTGCCGGTCAGTGCTCCCATCTTAGAGTCCCGTATCGGCGCTAAACGATCTGTAGTCTAACGAATAGCCGGGTGAGAGGTGATATGCTGACAGTCGTAGAGAGAACATCATTTACTAGGTCCCTGACGCATGGCCGATCTCTTCTGGTACGGGAACGCGTGATTTCAATCGGTATGTTGCGCCATAGTATACGGAGCTCGGTACAGGATACCAGGTCAGCAGTGGAGAGACGTCAAACAAAGCTCTTGAGTCGCATTGTCAATCCGCAGCACGTCGTGTGCTGTAGTCTAGGAGGAAGCGACTAGCAAGCGCACTAAATTTCGGCGAAGCCAGTCGCTTGGGTGTACGGCTGTCGCTATCGGAGTGTCCCGCAGCCTCGAGTGAGCGTCTGATAGCTAGATGTCGAGCGAACCTGCTTTGCAAGAAATGCTCGCCTGAAGCAAGATGATATGGTTCACTAAGCATAGCGCACAATTTTGGCAAATAATTACTAGTATTCGCGACCAGCGCTCCTTCGGACGGCGCTTGAGACGTCGAGTCCCACGGTAAAAGACTGTACTTCGCTACCATATCCGCAGTCGGCAACTTGAACATGTCCTCGCCAAAGGCTTCGGTCAGCTTACTCGTGATGCGATAGTCGACGCCGTCGCCCAGGCACACGATGTTGGGCTGTTGGCTCTTCTTGCCATGTGCAGCGTACTGGGCGTCAATATAGCGGCGAAGTTGCTCGCTGGCAGGTTGCTTCTCGTAGGCGACATTCGGCTCTTGCTCAGCGGGTGTTGCAAGTCTTGCAATCTCGTCCTGAAGCTCTTGGGATGACATTGATGTCATGCTGACCAGTGTCTTCTGTGCCTTTCTACTGTGGTGCTCAAATATTGAGGTATGTGTGGCGTGATGGCTTACTACGGAAAAGAAAGACTCTCGGATGGCGGAGGAAGGCACAGCCGGGCTTTTGCCGGAGGGGAAGGAACACAAGTGAAGTGAACGTTCGCTTCTCCGGCACATGTTCCCACGTTCAAGCACTGCTTGGCGAGCGAGGCCAAGCCTTGTACTGTAAAGGTGAGCACATCTCCCCAAGCCCTGATCTCGCCCTCAAGTACGTCTCAGCTCGTTACTCGCCGATTTGTCAAGCAGGCGGAACACTTGAACGCAGAGGCTTTGACCTCGCTGCATCCTACGGCCCATGAAGAGAAATAGCAGCGTCAAGATGCCCCTTCGCGTACCGCTAAATGATGGTCCGGTCCGCGGCCTTGCACAGCCCCCCGTCTCGCATCTCGACCGCCGCTGCTACACCACCGTACGTGGGCAATCCCACCGCCGGAAAACTACGACATGTCATACGCCCGGCGACAACGAGAATGGACGAAGGCTGTAGATCAAATACATACTAACAATGCTGTCGCATAATAGACTCGCGCCCACTCACCCTCGACATCGCCCAGGGTCAACATTAATCTCGCCTTGGCATCACGAACCCATCGCGAGTGCACACGAGCACGCATAGTACAGCGGATGCCCCTGTCGACACATGAGTGACTGCTTTACACAGCATGCCATCGGTGTCGGAGCGCGCCCCGTCTACCCTCTCGGCATCTCCTGGCCGCCGCATTTTGAACCGCATCACCTCGCCCTTCAGCAACAAAGCACGCGCGGTCGCGGAGTTCACGATCGAGCCAAAGCATCCGCATAAGCAGTACTTACCGGGCGATCTTGTTGAGGGCAGCGTGTGTCTCCGCGTTGGTCGCCCAGTGCGCGTCACGCACATTGTAGTGGCATTGAGGGGCTACGCACAGGTATATAAGAACCCTGGGTCGCCCGGAGAAAGTCATCGTGGGACTGCAACGTCCACGGGCGCGACAGGTGGGAAGAAATCCGGCGAGTACTTCGGCAATGGGTTCGCGACCTTGTTCGAGGATGAGCTTGTGCTGTGTGGAGATGGGAGGCTCGCGGAGGGGACATATCAGTTTGACTATGAGCTGGAATTCCCCGACTCTGATCTGCCCAGCAGTATCGACGTAAGTCTTTCATTCGCTACTTACCACGTGCGAGGCTGTGCTAACGATGGCCAAAGTTCGAACGCGGTACGATCTCGTACATGGTCCATGCCACCATGACCCGGCCTACCACCATCTCACCCACACTTAGCTGTGAGCGCAAGATCTACTTCATGGAATGCATAGATATCTCGCCTCTCTACCCACCGAAGCCTCGCACGATCACACTGGAAGCAATATCGCGTAGATCACGAGCCAAGCACCAGGCCAAAAAGCTTGTCGACCAGGCAGACCCGCGGACTCGGAAAACCGACTCAGGGTCTCAAAGTGACCCACTGCCGGACGGGCAGTCCCTCGCACCGAGCACACGACCCGAAAGTGCATCAGCGCGCAGTCCATCCCCGAGCGAGATGAGCCTCGATAGTGAAAGCAGTGGTTTCAGAAGGGTGTCACAGGCAGAGTCAAACCCTGCCTCTCCAACTGCTAGCTCACACCAGCATGGCGCTCAGAGCAAGACTTCGCTCGGGTCAGGGAAGACAATCACGGCGGAGATCGAGTCCTGCGTAGGTGGGTGTCTGCGCGGCGACAGCATACCAGTGAAGGTCACTATCAACCACACAAAGCACGTCAAGAGCATGAACGGAATCATTGTGACGTTATATCGGTTAGCGAGGGTGGACATGCATCCAGTCATTCCACTGGGTCCAACTGAGAAAGGTGGCAAACCAAAGTACGAAGACTACTACCCGCGATCGATGACAGGTCTTGGTGGACTGTCCCTGTCTGGAGCTGGCTCCAGTCATACCTTCCGCAAAGACTTGGCACAGGCTGTACAGCCGCTCCTTGTAAATCCAGGCACGCTGACGTTTGAAACGACGGTGAAGGTGCACGTACCCGACGATGCTTTCCCGACCATTTCGACGGTACCTGGCGCCATGATCGGCTTCAAGTATTATGTGGAAGTGATCGTGGACATTCAAGGCAAGCTCAGCACTCTGGGGAGTGCGATCGCCAACTTGGGAGGTCTCACCAGCGCCACGATGACTGGAGCAGATGAATACGATGGTGAGCGAAACGGGCTTGCACCCTTTGGCTCAAACTTGCTCGACACGACACCCATAAGGCGAGACAAATCAGTCATTTCCTGCTCCTTCGAAGTCGTTATTGGAACACAAGACAGCGAGCGCCGCAAGGGGAAGCGGAAGGTTGATGCCTTGTCGACCGTCAACGATACGGAGACCTCTGCAAACACGATCATGCCTCCCGATGCTCTGCGTACTCCGACTACACGCGATCAGTCTGACATCGGAGACGTTACTCCTCAGCCTTACTGGCATAATCATCAACCTCATGACTGGGGAGATAGTGGACAGCAGGGGGTCTACGACTACGCTTACTATCAAGAGGGCGCATACGAAGAAGCGCCCGAAGTACCCATGCCTCATATTCCAGACGAGTCGCAAATGGGCGAGAAGGAGCGTCTGCGTCTAGCTGAGCAGCGACTGCTACCCAGCCAGCCACCAGGCATGGCTGACGCTCAGGCTGAACCTGGTGCTCTGGACGAGGGCACAGCGCCCTACCTGCCTGAGGCAATAAATGCGCACGGATACGACTACCCGCCACCCACAGAAGCCGGATCATCGACACACGGGGTACATGGAGTTGCAGCTGGCCTGTCAAGTCCACACGGCGATGCCCCCGCTGCAGATCCAGCGCCCGCGTACATCGCACCTCCGCCCAGCGTACATCCGCCACCAGCTGGCGACGATAAGCAAGAGCTGCAGCGTCGCCAGCTAGAAGCTGGAGCCTCTGCGCCTCCTATCGACGCGGGAGATGTAGGTCAAGAGTCTTCTTCGCACGTCCACGAGGCAGGAACATTCACAGCACCGCCCGTGAACGACGTCGCAGATCTATCCACCGACGGGCAGACGCATGATAGCCACGCAGATGCTAGCGGGCACGTAGATCTGCCGAGATATGAGCGATAGTATCGCATGTGGCGTTTGGAGCCGGGACTTGAAGTCTAGCCCAGATTGCTGGAAGCCTCACAAAAAGCGGCAGGAAGAGATGGCATAAATGTCGTCATCATGACTTTCAAGTGTTGCAAAGCGCAATGTACATAGCAGCATCTATTCCTCCACATGCCAGGCAACAAAGTGCCGGTAGTGCGAAAGCTACGAGAAACCTACATATGACCGTTGACCCAGACATTCTGAGCACACTGCGCTGGGCCGCAGCAACGCCGCAAAAGCTTTGCGGAGATCAGGACCGTCCAGTGCATGACAGGAGCGGTCCCAGTCCGCTACCCCATACATAGTGTGGCGGTGAGCAGAGCGTTGCTGTGATTGCGGTCGCTACTGCTGCGCCAGAGCAGGCGATGCACAACATTTCAAAGTCAAACCGCCGTGCGTACCGGAGACCGCAGCTAGAACGCGGTCTGTTATCGCTTGAGTCGTGCAACCGCGGAGTAGCGTAGTTGCAGAGTCAGCATCGCGTGGAAGCTGTAGATAGCCAAGCTACAGGTGGTTTGAACGTTCAGCGCGCTCGGCGTCGTCGGATGATTAGACGAGGTAGACATCCTCAGTTGTGATTTGAAGGGCCTGATGTTCACGGTCAATGCTGCACAAACATCCAGATGCTACCGTTGCAAGCGGCGAAAGGTGGACGGAGAGAAAAGACGCTCTGCCGGGCCGCTGTCGTTCTCGATGCATGTGCTGACTGTCGTTTGCGCTAGGCGTGGTCTAGAAGGTTGGCTTGGTCAGAGGGTACGTAGGGATTTGCGCGTGGGGCTTGTGGCCGTGTAATTACCACTTGTGTCCCATTTTCGATACTGTACGCCAGAAGGCTGCAGGACTAGGGCTAGATGATTTGATGAAACCACATGCTGATGACCTCGATACGTTCATTGCTATCCTGGTGTGATGATTGCTTAGTCGAGCAAGTGAGGTCCACTTCCCGAAGCCCAAATAGACTCGTACCAGCGGCAAGGCGCGGAGAGGCCCGCGAGCCTAGAAAGCCCAGATCGCGGTCTTCTGAATCCTGCAGGGCTTCGGGTATCCACTTTGACTTCAGGCGGGTGTCTGAACACCCGATTTCCAACATTCGCCGGGGCTTCTCTTACTGAGTTCGCGTGGGCTGCGGTGTGATACTGCTCCAAGAGACTCATACTGGCAGAGACCGTTGTTGAGCTGATCTAGACGACGTGGGATTCAGCACTACTGACCTCGAAGTCATTGACTTGAGACTGGGGCAGACGAGGCAAGGAGTGGGCGCGGTCCGTTGTTGGAGGCCACGTCCCAACGGCGAAAGGCTTCTCGAACGTCTGCAGGACACGATCTCTCGCAAAGTGATGGATCTCGTGTGGTACTACCGGCTGTGAAAAGAGAGTGGTGCGGTTTCCCTGGTCTCACTCGCCTTTCCCTGTGATCCGCTGGCCTGGACCATTCCGACAGGACCTGGTAATACCGCTGCTTTGATAGTCTCAGACATCGGTCATCTCGAATTCTGCAACTTCTCCACACCATGGAGCGTCGAAGCATCTGCTTCCCACAGCCGGGCACCAAAACGATCCTCGAGAAGGGCAGCGATGGCTTCGCAGACGCACTTCACCGGATGTACACGACTGCCGAGAACGACGCTATCGAATCGCTCGTGGATTTGAAAGCTACACTGAAGACCCTATCGGCGGAGGACTTCTGGTCCACAGCCACGGAAGGTATCTCCAAGCTCCTAGACGCTGAGATTACCTTTGTCATGAAGCGGATGTTGGTAGATGACCACGACTGCGCCGTCGAGATGCCGCCACTCGGCGAGACTGGATCATGTCTCATGGCTGCAGCATTGCATTACTGCACTTTGGACGGTTCGAAGAACACAGTCAAGGAAACGAAGTTCCACGCATATGGCTGTCCCTGCGCGTACATGCGTCACGATAAAGTCTTCCTGATCCCCGAGGATCTCAACGACTTCATTACGAACAATCCAAATGAGATGCCATTTCCAGCAGAGGCTTACATAGCAGTGCCTCTCTTCATTGACGGCAAGTGTGTTGGTCACTGCGGTGCGATGTGGTCGAAGCCCGGTGTCGAACGTAAACAGCTATCTTGGGCTTTCGTCGAGATGCTACTCCACTCACTCGAAGACATGATGGTGCAGCGTCTGATCGAGGGTGCAAACTTCGTCAAACAGGTTCCTCCACCCGCAGAGAAACCACGTGTGATCCCTCATGAGGTTGTCACAGCAGCACAGTCACTCCGGCCGTATGCTGGAAGTCTGTCACACGAACTTCGCACGCCTATGCAGGGCGTAGTGGGTATGTTGGACGTTATGTATGCGACTGTGCATGAAGCAGTGGCGACATCATCAGATCCACACCTGCGAAAGATCTTTCAGAACCTCAAAGAGAACATCGAGGTGGTACAAGACAGCTCTCGGAGAGCTGTCGAAGCAGCAGATAACGTCGTCCACGCCTATGACATGGACATGAGTGTGCCAGACGCGCCTATCAATCTGCCAAACGATGATTCTTTAGACGGTGCTTCGCCGTTCTCACTGCCAGCTACAGAGAGGCGGCCGGAGATCTTAGTAGTTGGCAGCAATTTACCCCTTTCTCGACCGAACAAGAGGAGAAGGGAAGAGTCCCGACACACAAGCAACGCAAGCCAATCCAAAGTTCCTCGAATTGAAGAAACCGACACCGCATGGTGCCAGGAAGCGACACAGAATGGTGCCTACGACTCCGATGTTTCACCCACACATACAATCAATCACCATGCTGACGCTGCACTTGCTGCTGCCATGGGTGACTCGACGTTCCCACCCCTAGCACAGCCTGCCGTCAATAGAGCCATCGCGCCTGGCATGCGGCACACAAATATCCGAGAGGTACTGCGCTACGTCATCACGGACGGCCTCAAAGTTGGTGGTCGTCCTGATTCAGCAACAGCATCCGAGACCATGCATGGCGAGTCGATCGAGGTCCGCACTCGGGGCTCTGATGGGACCGCGAGCCGCAAAGTCATAGAGTGGAGCGTAGATCCTCATCTGCCAGAAACCATCTTCATGGACGAGAAGGATCTTACCAAGCTCGTGTCTTGTGTCTTCCTGAATGCGCACAAGTTTACCGATCGCAATGACGGCCTCATCGGAGTACATGCCAAGATGAGCTCACGTGGGCGGTACATGTCGATAAGGGTTTCGGACAACGGACCTGGCATACCGGCAGCCTTTCTACCTAAGCTATTCAAGCCATTCACGCAAGAGAACGGCTCGCTAACCCGCCAAAGCGATGGACTGGGCCTCGGCTTGATGGTGGCAAAAGGCATCGCTCGCAAGCTCGGCGGCGATCTAACTTGTGAGCGAGCAAACACGTACGGGCCAGAACACGGCGCCGAGTTCGAAGTCAGGGTCCCGATCCGCGCAGGCGAGATCATAAGCCGCCCTTCATCACCTTTCGGCTCTCCCATGCCTCGACGCACAAACGGCACGACATCGGAAGGCGTTTCATCACCGGCCTCCCAACACGCGCCCACAAGCCCACGCAGACTCTCGAGAGCTCTCGAAGCAGTAATTCAGAACGAAGCCGCGCCCACAAACGGTACCCATGCGCACAGAGCGTCTTCGCCGACGTCTCCTCGCCGCGGCCCACACCGCCTCCACGTCCCCGAGCATGCCCCACCAGCGCCTTCGCTCCCCCACAGCACCACCAAGCCCCGCCCCCGTAAAGTCTCCGCCCCCGAAATCGACCGCAACCTCGCTTCAAAGTACCCTCTGACCTTCCTCGTCGCTGAAGACAACAAGATCAACCGCAAACTGCTCGTCTCCATGCTGTCGAAATTCGGCTACACAGCCATCCACGAAGCGCACGACGGCGCGGAAGCGGTGAAGCAAATGGCGATACCGCGGCCGGAGGGTAAGGGTGTCGATATTATACTCATGGACCTGTGGATGCCACTCATGGACGGCTACGAGGCGACGGAGCGAATTCTAGGCATGCAAGGCGGTAGGGCGCCGACTGTGCTTGCCGTCACCGCGGATGTGACTGATGGGGCGCTTGAGAGGGCCGCGAGGGTGGGGATGAAGGGGTACATGACTAAGCCGTTCAAGCTGCTGGATTTGCAGCGGCTGATTACGGAGTTCTGTGTGCGGAGTCAGGCGGAGAGTGAGAGTGAGAGGGGGTGGGGGAATTGAGTTGGGAGGGTGGGGAATCTGAGCGATAGTGAAATGCATGTTGAGATGGATGGTGATGCGGATTTAGCGCTGGGGGGGTGGCATGGGCATGGGAGTGGGATCTAGAGGAGGGGTTTGTGATGGCGCAGTATATATATTCACCACAGGTAGTGTAATGTCGCTCGTTCTCATTAACACTCAGCTCGTCATTCCAGGTAATAGGCAGTATCTAGCACAAGCCTTAGCATCGTCAGCGAAGCAAGACAGCAAGCAGTGGCAAGCGTACAGAACATTAAGGAGATGTAATAGTGTACTGTACACCCATATTGTCATCTTACGCTACTATACATACCTTCTTTTCCCGAGCCACTCTGCGCCCAAACCTCAGCAAGAAGAGCAACGCTATATCCCTCCCATCTCATTCGCCGCTTTCAGATCGTCGTCGCTACCAACTCATCTTACCTCGTACTTCCAGCCTAGCCACAACTTCTCACTTCCCATCCTCTTTAACCTCCTTGACCGTCTCTCCCGGATAAATACTCCCCGTCTGCTCCTCAAACAACTGCCCATCCCCCTTTCCCCCCATGCCCATAAACTCCTGCGGATCCCTCGCAGCATCAGGCTTCTCCTCAAGCGCCACCTTCTGCTCGAGAGTCTGCTCGAAATGGCCCCCCTTAGCCTTACTCCTCTGCTGCGGCGCCAGCTTCTTAGTCCCCTGATTCTTATCCCACACCTTCACAGCCGGCTGATCAGGTTTCTGCGAGTCCAGAACCTTGCCGACGCGGACGTCGTTGATGGACGAGAGAAGTGTGCGTTCGCGGACTGGTTTGCGGCGCGTGAAGTCCAGCCCTGCGAGCGCGCCGGTGAGGCCATCGGTGCTATCGGTGACGCTCATGGGCTGCTGCGTGAGCCAGGGGTGCTCGAGGCATTCGTCAATGGTGATGCGTTTGTCGCTGTCGACTGTCAACATCCTGTCGATCAAGTCGAGTGCAGGGTCGCCGACAGCGTCCCAGTATGGCGACGGGTAATCAAACCGGCCCATCTTGATCTGCTGGCTGAGTGTATACGGGTTCTCCGCGCTGTATAGCTCATCGCTGAAGGGCGGGAAGCCACAGAGACAGATATAGAGAACCACACCTAGGGACCAGACGTCCACAGCGCGGGTATAGCGGCGGCGGTTGGATTGTTCGAGGATCTCGGGCGCAACGTAGGAGGGCGTGCCGCAGAGGGTGGAAGTGAATGATTCCTCGCCGATGATCTTTGCGAGGCCGAAGTCGGCGAGTTTGACGTGGAGCTCTTTGTCGATGAGGAGGATGTTCTCGGGCTTGATGTCACGGTGGACTATATTGCGTTCGTGCTATTGCCGTGATTAGTATGAAATGCAGTATTTTGAGTTTTAGTGGGACGAGCATACCATGTACTTCACGCCCTGAAACAGCTGCGCGAAGATCTTCCGCGTCTCGCTCTCGGTCATCTTCTGCTTTGTGACGATCCAGTTAAAGAGCTCGCCTTCCGGTGCAAGCTCCAGAACCAAGTACACGCCATCGCTCTCATCGAATGTGTCTTTCAAGCAAAGCATGTTGGGGTGGCTGATAGCCATCAAGACAGCAATCTCCTGCTGCAGTCCCTCGACCTTACTCCTCTCGCCAGGCCCACTCCGCTTCTCGAACTTCTTCACCGCGTACCGTAGCCCCGATTGCTTCTCTGTGGCTAAATAGACGGTCGCGAAATGGCCTTTGCCGATTTGACCCTGGATCGTGTACTGTGAGCGGAAGGCGTTCGTGTCTCTGTTCCGAGGGTAGCGGAATATGAACCTCGCCTCGTCCAGAATCGACAGCTCATCTCCATCTTGCAACTCTCGTCTCTTGTTGCGACCAATGAAAGCGTCGTTCACGTACGTCCCATTGCCGCTGAGGTCCTCCACCACAGCCAGCGAATCGCCGTTCTTATTCTCGCAGAAAAGCAAACAGTGCCGATTGCTGACAGTAGGACTCTGCACCAGACGATCGCACTCCGGATGTCTCCCTATCAAGTAGCCTCCTGCAGGAACGCCCTTCTCGGCCTTTTGGCCCTCATACTGCTCTTCCTTCTCCTTGTAGTGCTTCTTCGGCACCTTCTTCTTGCCATGCGGATCTGTCAGCCCTTTCGATGGCACTTGACATGCCGCGCGCTTTCGCAAGACTAGTGTTTCCGAGACGCCATCAATGGGTACGAGATAGCCCCAGACACCTTCTGCCTCTTCGTCCTCTACTTCGTATGAGTATGGCGGCGGTGGAAGGAATTGCGAAAATGGCTGCGTGTCTGATGGTGGAGATGACAGGCCAGGACGATGCGAGCCATGGATTGGGCTCGCTTCTGGCGTAGCTCGTTGCTCGATGAAGTCGGGCGTGGGCGTGAAAGCTCGCGCGCCTTCAGTCGTGTCCGTCGACGCTTTCGTGACTGGCGAAGGAAGAGCGCCATTGTTCTTGAGCTGCTCTTCCCCGTCCTCGCGGTCCGGGGCATTGGAGAGCCGAGCGGAACGGCGGGGCTTCTTGGTGTCCAGGGCTTCGTCAATCGAGACCTGCTGGTATTGATTAGTAACATGCCGTCGGTCTGGTAGAGGGTCTTATGTACCCTCGCGCGCTTCAATGCGCTCTTCTCGGCGTTGGGCGCCATATTGAACACCAGATGAGGCTCCCAGTCAGGCACGAATGAATCAGGCTCTCCGTAACAATGCACTCGAACTATGCGACGCTCGTTAACGACAGTGTCCTTCGATGATCAGCCGAGATATCGAAACGCAGACTGAGTATATCGTAGGGTGAAGTCGAATCCCTTATGCCTGAGGATCAGTGGGCTGACCAAGCGGACTCCGCTGCATCTGTGGAGTAACAATTGGCAGCGAACTTCGATCTCATTCCCCCATGTCCGTCTCGATCTGGGAACATCGGATCTAGAAGCGTGCAGCCGTTGGCAGCCAATCAACGCGAAGCAGATTGACACAACTCTAACTTTCACCGGTGACGGCCATGTCTCCATGCAGGATTACCCGTACAGTATTTGGCAAGACACCATTGAGAGTTGTATTGGATGATAAGCATCTACGACGAGTACGACTGGAGTCAATCTCGCAGAACGACGATGTCTCACAGCATGTATCGACGACCTGTCGCGTTCGGCGGCCGTACTATGTGTTGCGTACACGAGGTATATGTACAGTCAAGCACAACCTCTCGGTGGGCAATGGGAACACAATCTACCCGTTTGCGATCGTATTCACCACACTCACAGCCCCCTCGCTTTTTGCACCACACATGTTCGTCACCACCCATGCCCACCTCCAACCCCCTTCGCACATCCCGGCTCCCCCAGCTTTCCCACGATATCCGGGAAGAGCAGAGTCGTATTAGCGTCCTTAACAAGGTAGTCACAAACCGTCGCCGTCCCGTTGAGCAGAGCGTCAACATGCTCCTCATCACAAGTGTCGTCGAGCCAGGCAGTATAACAATACTGCACCGGCCGCTCCGGCGCCTTGTTCCTGAACGCCAGACTATCCGACGGCCCAGCAGTGCTGTACTTCCCATTCTTCGCCGTATCGATCTTCCCAGTCGCAACGTCCCGATTCGATAAGACGCGATTGAAGATCTCATACGCCGTTTGCGGTTGATAAGTAGGCACCTGGTGGCCCGATTCGAACACGCGGGAGAAGGACAAGTTGCCGTGTTCTCTGACCTTCCCGCCGACGTACGAGGCGTTCGTCTGGATTGACGCGTAGCCCGCGGCGTGGAACGCCTGAGTGTCTGTGTAGTTGATCGCGAGACTCACAGCTTCGCCGCCGAACCAATTACAAGCGTAGTCTCTGTCGCCATACACCAGCGCGACTTTGACGCCTTTCTCAAGCAGATACGCCAGGTCCTGCAGTCCACCGTCACGGACGTAGTCCCCGATACCCACGAACGCCTTATTGACCTGCTTCGCGTTGATCGTCCAATTCAACCTCGCCCCGAGATCCTTCTGCACGTGCGGCTGATTCATATACCCATAGAAGAACGGCTCAGGCACAGGGTCCGGGTCCCAGGCGCCGACGTCGTAGTAGTCCTGCGGCGTGTAGGAGATTCCGGGCCCGATGATGTTGTTCTCGCAGTACTGTTGGGCGGTGCGACAGAGCGTGTTGACTGTGGTGTTGATGCCCAGGTTCTGGGGATCGTAGAGCGCGGCGGCGGCGCGGCAGGAGAGGATCTGGTCGCGGCAGGCGCCGGGGTCGGACCAGGCGTGGTTCATTTCGTTGTAGATTGTTGAGTTGACGGTGGGGAGGTCGTAGGTGTTGTTGTAGGCCATTGTCGCGTCTGCGAAAAGATCAGTGAGTGCGAATATCCCTGGTTGGAAGGCATGGCTGAGGGTCCGAACAAGTTGGGTACTGCACCAGACGATCGATGCAGCCGTTCTGTTATAGTCTCATCAGTAACGCGACAGTCTCTGCAACGTAGATATCTGATCCGACTTACCACGATGAGCAAGCTATCCAAGTGAATGATTGCCGCCTTGCCATGCGCAGCCTTGTACGTCCCGTTCTGGATCGCCTCGTTCTGCTCCTCGAAGTACGCTGCGAAGGCTGGCCCGTATCGTCCGCCCTGAAAAGCTTGTTAGCTAGGTCTTACATTTAAGGGCACACCCAAGATTTACATAAGACTCGGTAGCAATGCTGATCCTATCGTCCTTCGCCCTGTACTCCGGGAACACCTCCGTGAAAGCCTGCAAAAAGTGCCAAGCAGCCTTCGCAGCATTCTTCGTCCCCACCGCAGTCTGGCTGCTGTTCTGGCTCGGGTACGTGCCGACTAGGAAGGTTGTGTTCTGCGCCGGTATCTTATCACCTGGATTCAGTAGATCGATCTCGCCAGTCGCAGCATTGTAAGTGATGTTCTGTAAGGTATCGTAGCTCAGACCTGCTTGCACGGGCTGGTCGAGGTACAGCATGTTGACTTCGTTGTTCCAGGAGAAGGAATTGAGGTAGGTGGAGTTCGAGTCGTGATGTACGTAGCAAGGGCCGTTCTCGACGAGAGCGCCGGCGAGGGAGGAGCTTCCGGGGCCACCGTTCATCCAGATTGACAATGGCGCATTTGCCGGGTCTTTGCGGGCTGAGTGGAACCAGAAGAAGGTGTTGATAGGGTAGTCCTGGGCTTCACCCACATCATTCAGAGTGCCAGGCGGGAGGTGGACGTAGCCGGCATAGCTCTTGACGCCCGGTGTAGTCTCGCAGATCCTAGTCTCCTTATAGCTGATGCTCACTCCATCGCCGAACTTGGACTGCAAGACAGTGATACCTTCGGGCTTTGGAGGAAATTGAGCAGATGCAAGAGAAGCGACTGCGAGCAGACTCGCCAAGCGACCGATCATCCCGTACGCCATCATGATCGATCGATGCCCGATGTGAGTGGTAAGGAGAACGAACAGAAGTATACACATGTGGAAGGCAAGTCAGACATATATCTTACCATCCGGCAGTTGCGTGGTGGCCTGGTCCTTGCTCACTCTTACCCCGAGCGGCCAGCTCAAAATACCGCTCATGACCAAGCAGTGCTGAAGCCAAAGTAGTCAAGCTTGTCTGTCTCATGACCTCGAGAAGCATGCCGAAGTTGATGCAAAGTGGAGTGTCAGGACGACGCTTCTTGGCATTTCTTACCGGGTATCACTCGGGATACGAGCTTCAATCAAATATCTGACATGCTTACTGTAAGACGTCCAATCGAATGCCCAAGATCTTCCAGCTGCGACTACATAGTATGTAGCAAGGTCATATAGTTCGCTTGGTGAGATATGCTACTTGTCGGCAGCTGGATGGGTAGTGTGCATTCCCAGCCGCACTTCTACATCCCAGATGTGGATGATCGCGCCAGTGAGAGCTTGATACTTTCTTATGGCGGCGGCACTGACACGGCTTGCGATTTTGACAGTCTTGCCATGTCTACCATCTTGACTGCACTCTGTTGTGAATAGGAAGTGCGAGATGCAAGTCGTTCGGGATCTCGGGATCGGCTGCGTCTGCAGCAGCAATATACCACGCTGCATTTCGCTGAAGCGAAGGAGGGCCAAGTACATGATCCGCAGGTGCGATGCGGAAATGGATGTAGCTGTGGTGTTTAGTGGAAGGTGAGCGAAATCCCTCTGTCTTGTGACTTTCCATACCAATTGCTCCAGCACTTTACACCCTTTGACCAAGAACAAGTGCAAAAGACGCATTCGCATGTGCAAGCCAACATGCGACTCACCTCCATCCTCTTGTGCCTGAATGGCCTCGTTCTAGCCGCCTCAGCCGGCAGTATAGCTGAAGACTACAACGCGATTCAAAATACTATCTCCACCTACTCCCTCGCAATCGATAGCAAAGACTTTGGCCGGCTGTCTCAAGTCTTCACCACAGATATCGTGGCCAATTATAGCGAGCCCTTGAATGCCATAACGGGCCTGGCGCAAGTACAGCAAGTGCTCCAGAAGTCGTGTGTACCTCATCTCACCACCTTGACGTATGATTGTCGCAGCAACAGCTGACACACCGTTAGTCTTGCGCCGGTGACAACACAGCACGCTCTGAGCACCCAAGTCATCGACATCCATGGCGATAGCGCGAACAGCACGACTTACTTGACTGCCTCACACTTCGGCAGCGGGCTGTATGAAGGTCAAGTCTTGTATGCGTACGGCAAGTACATAGACCAGCTCGTGAGGATGAGTCGAGCCTATGCGCAGGCACCAACATGGCGTGTGAGGGCGAGGAACTTGGTGTACATGGGGCCATTCATCGGCAATGCCAGTGTATTCCTGAGTCCTGGGACGGTCTGAGCCAGTGCGAGGTGCAGTCAAAACAAGAGACTTGGCGTGGCAGTGGGTGATGTGGCATGCCATGTGGTACATATGCAGGCTGATAGTCGAGAAATTGTAATCAAGCCAATCTGTGAACGATTCTTTGTCCAGCGTTACGCGAACTACGCCCGTGTGTCCGTGGCGAGCTGTGCAGGCTGATATGACCGAACATCCGACGCACGTAGCATTCTTCAGCCATTGCGCTCTTCGCGCTGCGATATCACGCACTCCACCAGACTTGATGCCCAGGTCCACGCCATCTGGCATGGCGAATATTGTGATCCATGTGTTTGACAAGCAAGATCTATGGGGTTATACTCGCAATCATAATATCAACCAACCATAGACCCTGACCGCAGCCGACCCAAGCGAACCTTCTTTGGGCTGCAGGCTAGCCGTTCTAGAACATGTCCACTCAAGCCACTGGCCACACTCGACAGCTGGGTTGTGCACAAACCAAGATCGGCCCCAGATTCGCAACGCCTACTAGCTGAAAGGTACAGTCGTACCATTGTATATAACCGACGCGTCGCCCCCGTCATCTTTGCCATTGTCGTCCGTCTCTCCCACGCGCACACGTCCCAATCGGTACTTCAAGCCACAGCAGCCATGCTCCGCCTTACACTCACCTCTTTCGCCCTTCTCGCCTCTTACGCTGCGGCGCAAGCCGGCCTCCCAACCTGCGCGCAAGGCTGCGTGGGCACGTCCTTCGGCGGCTGCGGCACCCTAGATGTTAAGTGCATTTGCAGTAACACCGCTCTGATCGCCGGGCTGGCGTGCTGTGTGAGCACGGCGTGTAACAAAGCGGATCAAGATGGTGGGTCATCCGTAGACAGAAATACAAGCACATCACGCACGGTAGAGGAGGAAGCGTTCTCATGAAGTGCATATCGAGCTGAGTGAGGACATCAAGCTGACTTCGTGCCTTTGCGATAGCTACCCTCAACTTCGCCAACTCCCTCTGCCAAGGCCAAGGCGTGACCGATCTCCCCCAAACCGCTACATGCGCCTCTACCTCCGGTTCAGCGACCGGATCTGCCAGCTCGAGGGTGACGCCAGTGCCGCAGGGCTCGAGCACCTCCAGCGGCGCAAGTGTGACCGACAGCGCGTCTTCTGCGGCTTCGACTGAGGTGACGAGCGCGTCCTCAGAAGCTTCTTCGGCTGCCTCGTCGGCTTCGAGCGCGGCTTCAAGTGCTGCTTCGTCGGCATCGAGTGCTGTCACGAGCGCGGCGAGTGCGGCATCCAGTGCGGCGGCTTCGGCTACGAGTGCTGGGGCTGGGGCTATGGTTACGGGGATGGGGAGTGTAGGATTCGGAGCTGTTTTGGCGGGGATGTTGGTTGCGTTGTAAGAAGGGGGAGACATTGGGGAGGTATGGTTGAATAAGTTTGGAGGAGCATTGTGGTGTAGCATTGGGTACAAAGCGCATATCACATTACTTTCATCCGGACCACCAACTCGAAACTCGCGCGTGAGAGTGACAGGACAAGCCTCGATCCTGTTACTACAAGGGAGTTGTCGGGATATGGAAGGTGTTCAGGTAGCCAAGGAGGCCAGCCACCTTATCTGTAGTTCTTACGTCGTACCGTTGTGCAGACTGTCATCCATTCGAACGGCGATCATGCGTGTAGGAGGCATGCGCGCAATTTCAATTGCTGTGAATATGATACGAATTCAGCACTGTCGTGCACCTGCGCGCAATCACTGCTCCTATCAACCACTCACGATATACCGTGCCTTGTCGTGGTATGACCAGATGTAAATCTGCAGGTGATCACGAGCTGTTTCGAGGCAGTAGTAAGCTACCTATTCAAGGACATGAAATTAAGCTGAATCTCTCTCCACGAGCCATTGACCCGAAGTCTCCCGAGAAGCTTGAAGCGATACGACGTGTAGTTGTCCACGTGAGACTCGTACTAGCTCTCAGTAGAATTGAGGCAATTCAGGCAGGTTTGGCCGTACGGCAAAGGCGAAACCCGGGACGAAAGTGAGATTCCACTCTGTAGGGCGTACAACGTGACCAGAGCAGGACCCTAATGGAGTTCGTCAATCTGCTTTCGATATCAGAGCGGGAACGGTGACACGGGGTCGGAGACGGTGCGAATGCGAGAAGTACTCTCCGTTCGGAGTCGCTCGAATCGTTGCGCCATTGAGATTGATCCCAGGCAGCCGAATAACTTTCCGTCGTGTGGCCTGAGCAAATCTGCAAACGTAGCAGCCTTCTGCCTGTACAGCACATCGCGAACGCGAGCTTGGCCGTCTCATCGTGAGCAAGAATGTCTCCAGGCGAACATGCAGCATGAGCAATGCTACGATGCGCACAGATGCAGATGACTCAACGCGACTCACAAGCCTTGACAAGCGAGTAGACAAGCCAATCGCAGGCTCATGCGCCTCGGATGCTGCAGCTTCCGCCCTGTCTTCCACCATGGAAAGACCCACTTCCCAAAGGACGGCAACGGTGCATTCGCATCGGGGCGCATCGTGTATTTAACGAGTTGCTCCGAGACGGCGCATACTGCCTGTATTAGGGCTGCGGTGTTTGGCTCATATCCCTATCATAGCGTCATCCCACTCCTTTTCGTTGTGAGATATAGGTTGCGATCATTTCCGTGGGTGATCACGGTTTGCTCTTGCTACACATTCTTTAGCAACCAGTCGTACGTACCTTGTCGACTGCACTTGATTGTACACATTCACTTCGACTATCCCGGGACTTGACAACATGGCACTCAAGGGCCTGTTCAGCAAGAAGGACAAGTCCTCGCTTGCGCCTCCCAAAGCAACAGGCGGCGACGACACAACACTTGCGCCTAGTACTTCGCCTTCGCTAGACAACGAGAAGATGGAGCCCACAGCAGAGACCACTACGGCGCGCGCACACTCGGACGTACCCGCATCGGAGATGAACCCAGCAGAAGAGAAGATCGCCGGCATTGAAGCAGACGAAGAAGCAGCAGAGGAGGACAACACAGAGTACCCGAAGAAGATGCAACTCTTCCTCATTACCGTAGCACTGTGTCTGTCGGTTTTCTGCTTTGCGCTAGACAACACGATCATTGCAACGGCTATCCCGAAGATTACGGATGAGTTCCATGCGATCAATGATGTTGGATGGTACGGTTCTGCATACCTGTTGACGACCTGCGCATTTCAATTGATGTTTGGCAAATTCTACACGTAAGTTGACGCCATATGATCGATGAGCACACAGAACCTCATTACTCCATAGGTTCTTCAACATCAAGTATGTGTACTTGACCGCACTCCTGATCTTTGAGATCGGCAGCGCAGTATGTGGTGCGGCCCCTAATAGTACGGCGTTCATCATCGGCCGTGCAGTCGCTGGTCTAGGGTCTGCAGGCATCTTCAGCGGCGCTATCCTAATCGTCGCCAACACTGTGCCTCTCCGCCAAAGACCGACATACACCGGTGGTATCGGGGCCATGTACGGTCTCGCATCCGTTGCTGGACCTCTCATGGGTGGTGCCTTCACCGACCGCGTGACCTGGCGCTTATGCTTCTATATCAACTTACCCCTGGGCTTCATCACCTGCGTCTTCATCTGGTTCTTCTACAACCCATCCTCCAACGCCCAGGCCAAGAAGCTCGCCGAGGGTAGCCTCATGTCGAAGATCCAGCAGTTCGATATCTTCGGAACTATTGTCTTCTTGCCCATGATCGTCTGCCTGCTTCTTGCTCTGCAATGGGGTGGATCGAAGTACGCCTGGAAGAGCGGTCGCATCATCGCGCTGCTCGTGATCTTCGCGCTGCTATTGATCGTTTTCTGCGGCATCCAGGTTTGGAAGAAGGATCATGCTACAGTGCCACCGCGCATCATTAAGCAGAGGACTGTCGCTGCTGGTGCTTGGTTCGGTGCCATGGTCGGCGCATCGTTCTTCTCCTTCGTGTACTACCTACCCATTTGGTAAGCATGGCTCCGACGCTCTCCTCTTCTTGCACATCACTAATGATCACCAGGTTCCAAGCCATTAAAGGCGCCTCCGCCGTGCAATCCGGCATCATGAACCTCCCTCTAATCCTCGGGCTCGTCATCATCTCAGTCATAGCAGGCGGCCTCGTCACAGCCCTAGGCTACTACACACCATTCGTCATCGCTTCCGCCGTTGTCATGTCCATCGGCGCCGGTATGCTCACAACGCTGAAAGTGGATACGAACCATTCCGCCTGGATTGGCTACCAAGCGCTTTTCGGCATCGGTGTGGGAATGGGCATGCAACAGACTCTCATCGCCGTTCAGACCGTCCTGCCGAAGGCCGATGTGCCGATCGGCACCGCAATCGCCATGTTCAGCCAGACGCTCGGCGGCGCGCTCTTTATAAGTGTAGCGCAGAATGTTTTCACGAACTCGCTGCTCAAGAACGTTATCGCTGCGGCGCCCGGCCTGGACACGGCGAAGATCCTGTCAACCGGTGCGACGAACTTGAAGAACGCTGTGCCAGTCGAGTTCTTGCCGGCTGTGCAAATGGCGTACAACAATGCATTGCGCGATACCTTTTACGTCGGCGTGGCGACAGCTGTGGCAAGTATTCTTGGCGCGGTGATGTTTGAGTGGAAGAGTGTAAAGGGGAAGAAGATTGAAATGGCTGCTGCATAGGAGGAGAGCAGTGCACCAGTGCGGGCGGGATTGATTGAGTAAGATACCCTTGTTGGTGGCGCATACAGCGAATGGAGTTCCTGGAATTTTGGCCCTTGAGGGCCAGACGGGTCAGCCTCGTGGGGGCTGTTATAGAGCATAGAGGCATGATCTCCCATCTGGTTG
>JAVRRP010000333.1:0-20680 GCA_036872775.1 Oleoguttula sp. CCFEE 5521 | reverse complement strand
TCCGGGTCAGGCGCTCCGATTAGGCTGCTGCGGCAAAGCACGCAGCGGGTTCTAGAGTCGTAAACGGAAATTAAATTACAAGTCGAATATGTGTCGTAGCGGAGATGAGTCTGGTGGGGTTGCCGAAACAATGATGATCCTTTGTCTGATGATACCACGCGGATGTATTGACGCGCCTGCTCTTTGTCGTTTGCTGGTCGAAGTCGAAGTATGCAAGCTGATGGACAGGAGTTCACAAGGCAATCCTGTGCGCAAGGCTGCAAGACCGATGTCCTCGTGTTCTATGCGTCACACTCTTGGCAACGTCGAGTCCGTGTCGTCCAGTGTATAGTGAGACGTGAACAATGAGTCTGGCTCAATGTCCTCGGTGGTGTAGCGCGTGTTTGATTAGGCGTAGCGGGTGGCAGGCAAGGCGGCGGCGACCGAAAGAAGTAGATAAACAGAAGTAAGTGTGCGGCAGTGAGGTGTACCTGCAAGAACGATGGATGGGTGGTAGTACTGCGCGAAGAAAGGATGGACACGCGGGGCGGCGGCGCTATGGTAGGCGTAGGGAGAGGAGGAGGGAATGATGGTGGTAGGGTTTCGCGGCTCGCAAATAGGGAGTCATACAGCCTCTCCCTAGCGCGAGCACAGACCTACAGGGCTTGGCGACATGGATTAGCCTGGCATGACCGCTGCATAACCGCTGAAACGACAAGCACTGCCGGCCAATCACGGGGTTGACATTGCTTCGCTGCACGAGTCTCGACCTCTGGCCTGGGTGATCTCCCGCTGCAAACTGCAGGAAGCGGTGAGATGTCACGCTTGACGGACCTATAAGATGCTGGAGTATATAATGCAGTAGAAAGTGTTCCGTCACTGCACTCATGTTGGTCATGCGAAGGTGATACTACCCGAGTACTTCCAAAGTCTGTCACAGAGCCCTAAGAGATCCGTAGAGCTTGACAGCATCAGCGTTCGCGCCAGACCCGGCCATCCCGATTTGACAGCACCGTTGACAGCGAGACTACACTTGGCCACGAGGTGATCAGCCTGGTCTGCAACGGTGCGGCTAGCCGTCGGACTATACCGGTCTACGTCTGCGCGTAAAGATAGACCACGAGATGCACCGCTTCGACGAGTCTACCACGGGATCTCCCCTCCATCGTACGCCTCGATCTCCCCAAACTTGTACCCCGGCACCTTGATGTTCAGCAACTTCCCGTTGACCTCTGGCGATGCCGCACGCACGATCCTCACAACTTCCTCCGCCCCTTGCTCGACACTGAGATGCGCGTAATCCACGCCACCGAGCTTCGTCTTAAGCCACTGCAAAGGTAAACGTTAGCACGCTCTCGGCCTCTCGAAACGTAGGTGCACGTACACCGGGTGTCAGCGCGAACACCGTGAACCCTTGATCCTTCAAATCGAGAGAGTATTGCACGGTGAGCATGTTCACTGCCGCTTTGGAGATCTTGTACGCGTAGGTTGGCGCGAAGTGCGTGTGGGCTGCCATGGAGATGGACGCCAGGGAAGTAGATCTGCGTTATCGGCGTCAGCATGCTCAACCTGCGTTGTGTTCGAGCGTACGACTTACAGGTTGACGATCTTCTTCTCCTTCCCCTTCTCCAACAGTGGCAGAAAAGCAGCCGTCACTGTCTGCACGCCTACAACATTGAGCTCGAACAGCTCCTTCATCTGCTCGGCCTTGACACTGCGCATACCGCCAGGATTTGCGTCTGCAGCCCCAGCGTTGTTGATCAGAACATCAAGGCCTTTGTCACCCAAGGCAGACGAGACCTGCTTCGCTGCCGCCTCGATAGCTAGGCCATCAGTGACAGAAGCGATGACTGAAGTTGAGCGGTCGGAGTGAGCGTCGAGCAATTTCTGAAGGTCGGGAGAAGGGGCGCTGCGTGTGAGGGCGAAGATGTGCGAGACTTGCGATGCGGGCAAGGACAGCAGCTTGGTGGTCAGGGCCAGACCAAGACCCTGAGATGTGCCGGTGATGAGGTATGAGGCCATTGCGCTGTTGTGATGATGGTCGTGGTGATCAGACTGTCTGTACAAACTCGGTGTACAGTGCCATTGGAGCTGCTCATATACCTGTCGACCCGGCTTACTCATATCTTAAGTCCGGCGACCTATCTCGCACGACGCTAGCGCCGCAATCGGCTGCGTCGTATGTTAGGCTACGTCGTATAGGTAGCATATCGTCCATTATTGCTCGTCCGGTGGTATGAGTAAGCACGAGGCGCCAATGCCGCGAGCGGACTGGTGCTCTTAGTGATCACCTCCCGTCTTGGACTCAACCCACCATACTCTTCTTCCTCCCCCTCATACGCACCTCCTCCAATCTCCTCAATGTTCCCTTAGCTCCCTTGAATACCTCCCTATAACCATCCAGCACCTCCCCGAACATCCCCTCCTCCCTCGGATGCGTGCTCCCAAATGCCCGCTCAAGCACATACAAATCCACCGCCCGATCCTCTTCCTGCACAGTTTGCGTCGCAAGGCCAAAGTCAATAAGCACAATTTCGCCTCCCAGTCCGTCCTCCACCTCCCTTCCAACAGGCCGTAACATCATATTACTCGTCGTCAAATCGCCATGGACAACCCCAGCTGCATGCAATCCCCCCACAGCCCTGCCGATCCGCCTCATCAAACCCTTCAACTCCGCCTCTGCCTTCTCTCTACCAGCATCCCTCCCTCTCACCGCCTCTTTCACACTCCCGCCGTCAATCCACTCCATAGCCATCCACCCCGCCTCCCAATCCAAGCCCAGCACGGCTGGTACTGCCACCCCTTCGCGGAGACATTTCACTAGCACGCGCGCTTCGGCGAGGATTCGCTGGCGCGTGAGCCGTTTATCTAGCGTTGGATGACGCCAGGGTTTTGCAGGGCGGATCTTGAGAGCGCAGGGTGTGGTGGGGGAGAGGAAGGTGGTGTGGTAGAGGAGGGCTTCGGCGCCTTGGGCGATGAGCGTGAGGGGCGTGGTGGAGGTGGAGAAGGGAGAGGGAAGGGCGTGGGAGGTGGGAAGAGGGTCTGCAGCCATTGGGAGGGATGTGATGGAGGGTGAAGAAGATGACAAGAAGTGTGACCGTGATTTCGGTACCAATGAGACAAAGTCGCAGTTCGACGTCACATTTGAAGCTTGCCCTGAGCTGCATTTCAACCTTTCGCTACTGGCAGACATATCATCTTTCTGCGCGTCTTTAATCGGTGAGCTCCTGCCCTGTCACCGTTGTTATGCGTACATCGCACGCGGCGAGCAATACTGCGCGTCCTGCCTGAACCTCTGGCATATTATCACCCACCGCACGCCCCCGAACTCGACAACCTCAGCCCATGATGACCCCCATCTTCCGCTCCGCCAGCATGGCGCGGTCCTTCCGTCTCCCCATCCATCGCACAGTTCTCCACTCCCGACGGCGGTACACTACTCCCCCAAAGACCTACTTCCAACCCCTCGACCAACCGCCTACACCACCACCTCGAACCTCATTCCGAATACTACGATGGTCCCTCTTCGGCGTAACAGCCTTTGGCATAGGCTTTTACATGCACGCCTACCTCTCCGCGCGCTTCGGTCTGGACGTTCTCGAAGAGCTAGCGGGCGAGATGGACCCCCAAGACGCCATGGCCATGCAAGGCGCACTTCAGGACGGCGTAGAAGTAGCGCAAGCACGTGTCGTGCATGCCTTCACGCACGAGCAGGCCACTGCAGTTCTGCGGCAACGGGCCGGCGTAGCAGTCACGCCGACTGTCGTAAGCCATGTGTGCCAGAGCCCGAGCAACCTACCGTGCGAGGATACGTGGAGTTCAGGGACGTACATGTACCTCAAGGACCCCGCAAAGGATTGGAGCGAATGGGCTATATTCGATGGGCATGCGGGGACGAGGACTAGTCAGGCGCTTAAGGAGATTCTGCCTGTTGTTGTTGGCGAGAAGCTCTGGGAGAGCGGGTGCATGCAGAGGATGTATGTGGCTAACGATCAGAGAGTGTGGAGGGTGATTCAGAACGCTTTCAAGTATCTTGACGAGGAGGTGCTGGGTGAGGCGAAGCGGTGTCTGGAGGACGATCAGGATGGTTTGCGGCCGGCGGAGAAGGTCAGCTTGCTGAGTAATATGTTGAGCGGGAGCTGTGCGCTTTTGGCCTTGTTTGATCCTACCAAGGGTGTTCTGCGCGTAGCCAACACTGGGGATTCGAGAGCCGTGTTGGGGACATGGGAAGATGGAAAGTACGTGGCTCGGCCTATGAGCGAAGATCACACAGGCTTCAACCAAAAAGAGGTCGAGCGGCTTGCTGCAGCGCACCCAGGCGAGGACGTGATCGATCCCAAAACCGGCCGTATTTTCGGACTAGCCGTTACGCGCGCATTCGGCGACTCTCGATGGAAGTGGTCGCAAGAACTCACGGCAAAAGCCCACGAGCTCTTCTGGGGCCCAGCACCACGACCCAACAATGTCGTGAAAACGGCGCCCTACCTAACAGCCGAACCTGAAATCCAAGAAGTCCGCGTGCAGACCGGCGCACACCCAGACTTCCTCATCATGGCTTCCGACGGCCTCTGGGACAACATGTCCAACGACGACGCCGTAGCCTGCGTACAGCTTTGGCTGGAGCACAACAAACCTCTCGACATCGTGCGACGTTTGAAAACCGACATGGAAGAACTCAAGAACGGCCCTGCGATCACCGCCAAGAAAGCTGGCACCGCCTCTGGGAATGCGAAATCCCGCCTTCCCTTCTCCTTCTCCTCGCACTCATCTCCGTCAACCGATGGCCTCGAACCCCCATCGATGCCCGACTCGACGCCCGACGCCGACCCAGACACTTACTATGATCCCGACCAGCGGGCGCTGAAATGGCGCGTGAGCCCTAAGCACTTCATTGTTGAAGACGACAATGCGGGCGTGCATCTCATCAAGAACGCTTTTGGAGGAAGTCGGAGACGGCTGTTTGAGAGCGTTATGACGGTTCAACCGCCGTTGAGTAGGGATGTGAGGGATGATGTGACGGTGCATGTCATCTTCTTTGGGGTGGATGCGAAGGCGGAGGCGAAGGAGATGGAGCAAGCCGGGGGAAGGGAGTAAAGTGGTGCATTGGTCAAGCGGTAGCCATATCTTGTCAGGCCATGGTCCGACCAGGGGAGTTCTGGTATTGCATAGCGCGGCGTGGGACCTCGTGGCGAGGGCTACACATGTAGAATTACTATATTCGAGCGAAGCACATATTCTCCGCACTCTGGCGCTCATCTGTGCCATACGGGACAATTGGATGCTGTCACGCTGTGACCTTGATTGATGGCATGTCCAATCAGCGAGATGCAAGGAGTAGCTGCAGTCGGGTGTTCGGTAAGGCTGAATGAGGTAACCCGAGCTCTGACCCTGTGCAATGGCTTACGGATAATACTTCCTTTACTTACCTCAACTCCAATGGTTGATGAGCTAGTATCGAGCCTGCGGTGCTCCCACCGTCGACACTGATATTGAGCAGCAAATGTTGTCCACCTAATGCTTTTTTGACTATACAAGCCCTGATCAAGTCCGATGATACCATCCACATTGCCAATCGATGTGACTCCATACCAAGATTGCGACGTCAATCATTGGCACTTGGCGCAATGCATATCATCCATTCATAGCGACCGCACCTGCAGTGCCGAGAGATATCGCCATACGCAATACCGAGCTACACTCTATGCCGCGCCGTGACGGCTGCGCGAACGGCCTGTTGCGGCAGGTCATCAGTATTGACTCTGTCGAAACTCGCTGTTATAGCGCCGCGGGTACCTGATCACCAAGCGGCCTCGGGCGTCCTGCCAGGATTGGCTTGCAGTTGAGAGTAGAATGCCTTGGCTACGTTCGGTGTACGGTCCATGTCTGGCAGGCGACAAGAAGTCTGATCTTGGGAGTGATTGCGAAGCTCTAAAGTCATGGACTGACCTTCGGCGGGGATGCAGCCCTTATATGCGTGGTCAGTATCTTTCTTTGAAAACTTGCTCAAATCATCTCGTTAGTACGAATAGATCAACATGAAGTTCTTATCTTTGGCTGTGCTCCCTGTGGCGGCCCTTGCCGCTTATACTTCGCAGGAGTATGCAGAGGGCGCGGTGCATGCCCGTGTCATGGGCTTGAAAGAGGTACGGCCGCACGACTGCAGATTGAAGTCCAACTCACTCACATTTGTTCAGTCGCAATGGGCCCGAGACCGCACGCAAGGCAAGCACGCCAGTCGCAAGTGGAACTCTCGCGACAAGAAGAACGGTGGCTGGCGCGAGAGAAACGATCCAGTGAGATGCAGGAATGGTCTTGCCGTTGTCGAGCCTGGCAATGCCAACCAGACTTGTTCGCCTCACTAATCTGTGGCATCGTGGAACTTGCTAACGTTCAACCAGTCCGTTGTTCTGGAATGGATCTGTACGACTTCAAGTCGCATGCTGATCTCGGAAGCTATGTTGGCGAGGGTTCTAGTAGTTGGGGCTGGGTCTCTGCAGATGGCCGTGAGTTCGCAGTTATCGGACAGGCCGATGGCACGGCATTTGTTGAGATCACCAAGAACGGCAAGATCAGCTACCTTGGTCGCCTGCCTCAGCAGTCCGTCTTCAGCATCTGGCGTGAGATTCGTATTCTGGACGATCTGTGCATTATCGGAAGCGAAGCTCGTGACCATGGAGTTCAAGTCTTCGACATGAAGAAGCTGCTCACCCTCAGCCCGACTCGACCTGCAAACTTCAGCACAGCTACCGACATCACTGGCCTGTTCACCCAACTGCCTATCGGTCGCACGCACAATATTGTCGTCAACTGGGACCTCGATTACGCTGTAGCCGTTGGTGCTCAGCCACGCAACTCCACCTGCCGCAGTGGATTGATCTTCATCGACCTTACTGATCCTAGCAATCCCACCTCGCCGGGCTGCGCTGGACAGGACGGCTATGTACACGACGCCCAATGCGTCAAGTACAAGGGACCCGACAGCAGGTACGCTGGTAAGGATATCTGTATTGGCTATAATGAAGACACCGTGACTGTCTACGACGCAACTTACAAGTCTGGCATCAACTCGACGCAAGTTATTGGACGTCTGGCCTACCCCGGGGCGTCTTACACCCACCAAGGTAGCTTTATCGATCAAGAATGGATGCAATACCTACTCCTGGACGACGAGCTAGACGAGGTTGACGGCGTCATCACCGATGGCGTGCCAGTGACCTATATTGTCGATATGTCCGACCTCACAAACCCCAAACTTACCGGTACATTCAAAGCCACTGACTTCAAGGGTATCGATCACAACCAGTACGTCTACGATGGTTTGTCGTACCAGTCCAATTACGGCAACGGCCTTTGGGTCCACGACGTGTCTTCCATCGTCGATGATCCTACCGGGGCTAGTGTTGAAGTTGCTGGCTTCTTCGATATCTACCCTGAGGACGATGCGGTCGGAGGCATTGTGGAGTTTGTTGGGACGTGGAGTCACTATGGACCCTACCCGAGTGGGTATGTCATAGTCAACACCATTGAACGTGGAGCATTCGTTGTGAAGTTGGCCAAGTTCGGCAAGAAGGGGAGTGGCAAGAACAAAGGCCGTGGCCGTGGATCCTACTGAGTACAAAATGATGCTGGGCGCATGGTAATAAGGTATATGCGTAGACCTCAAAGTGCATCAGCACGAGAGCATAGGACGACTGTAGTCTCGACCCAATACACAAGTCGCACAAAACGGCTGACAGATGTGCCATCGCTGTCTTCATATTGTTAGTAGCAGAGCGCGAGAGGTTCGACTCAGTATCGAGGGAGGGTCTAGCCAATTCGGGCAGGTGCTTGGCCAGGATGTCCACATCCCGACATCTCCATCTCTCCATGCTTCCCCTCATCACTCCACATCATCCTTGCCAGAACATCATCAGCAGTCTCGGCTAGCAAGCCTGGCTCTTCTCGTTACTCTCGACCGATTTTTCCGTCGCTACCAGCGTCAGGTCCCCCATGTGGACCGCACGCGAGACGGGATGACCATGTGGACTTTCTTGTGGAAGATGCCGCTGACTCGGCTGCCGATTTCAGTGATATAGCAGACTACTCGCAGCTTGGTATCAAGGTAGGCATAGTTGTCTCAATCAATTGTCCCAATGCCTTCCACTATGTTCAAGGCCTTTGCGGCTTTGTGCCTGCTCACGTCCACAGTCACGTCCCTACCCAATGGTAATCCCAATCACTCTCCCAAACCCTACTTCTACGCCGGCCATGATCTCTCCTCTCTCAAGATCGAGGAAGACGGCGGCTTCATCTACAAGGACACTGCTCGCGGCAACGCTACTCGTCCAGTAGAGGACATCCTCGGCGATGGCGGCATGAACACTGTTCGCCTCCGCCTATGGGTGAATCCTGTGGTACCATTTGACGATGGCTATTACGAGACCTACAATCTGGCATACGTGACGACTGTTGCTCAACGCTTTAGTAAGAAGGGCTACAAGATCTACCTTGATTACCGTACGGTTCTTCCTTTTCCCTTACGAATACCAGTATCCTGACCTTCACTCCAGATTTCAGCGACTACTGGGCCGACCCAAACAAGCAGGCTCGCCCGCTTGCCTGGCCTACTACCGTCCCTGCACTGGCCGCCACGCTACGCCAGTACGTGTCGTCTACACTTCTGCACCTGCACGCCAACGGCGTCGATCCAGCACTTGTCAGTCTGGGCAATGAGATTAGACATGGTCTGCTGTGGCCGCAGGGTTACGTAGATGTCGACACGCAGCCACGAGCGGCGCTGAACAAGAACTTCACCGACCTGGCGACCTTGTGGGCGGCCAGCCGACAGGGTGTCAGAGACGCTGTCAAGCAGGGAGCAAAGAAGCCGACCATCATGATCCACATAGGTCAGTGTTATTCGATCGCTAAAGGCTGTACTGGGCATCACTGATCAAGTCTTTGCTAGATGACGGCTACAACGTGACATTGCAGCAACGCTGGTTCTCGGCCTTGACTTCGTCTGGCAAAGTCAAGACGTCTGACTGGGATGTGTTTGGCTTCAGCTTCTATCCCGTGAGTCTTTGCCCGCATAGAAAGCAGGCCAACACTGACAGACCTTGCAGTTCTACGGAACGGCCGCCACTTTCGCAAACCTCAAGACAACCTTGAACACCATCTCAAAGCAGTACGGCAAGCCCGTCCACGTGGCAGAGACCGATTGTAAGCTTCCCTGAACCCTTCTCGGCCATCAGGGTTGAGACTACCATGCAGTACTGACACACCAGCAGGGCCGGCGATGTGCACCAACGAGACCGGCACTGCACCGGAGCTCTCAGAGCCAAGTGTCCCGGCATCAGTCCCTGGGCAGCTGGAATGGGTACACACCATCATCGACATCGTGAAGGCTGTGCCACACGGACTGGGCCAGGGAGTCCACTACTGGGGTAAGCTGCGCGATATACTATCCCCGTTACGTCCCACTGACATGTCCAGAACCTGCATGGCTCAACAACACTGGCCTCGGCAGCGCCTGTCAAGACGCCATCTTGTTCAGACCAGACTTCAGCCAGTGGCCGAAAGTGACCGGCTATTCGCGCGAGAGCGTGAATATCTTCAAGAACATTTAGACGGTAGAATACTGGTAGAAGTCATTGCATCATTTGGTTCGCGCGAACCACATCATCGTATCAGGCATCTCAGGCTCCATCGCGATCTCAAATCCTTGCAACTCGCCATCTGCACCTATCTTGCTCCTCGCTCGAAGTGCGCCTCTGGCGGGCCAAACGCTCACCCAACGTTCGCCAAGCCAATGCTCACCATTAACAGGCCGGAAGATGTACTCCGCGCCAAATGTACAGGAGACTTCAGCATAGAGATAGGCGCCTTCAGGGTCCGCTTTGTAGACGAGGGTAATGGAACCATACCCAGCGTGTTGGTATGTGCCTGCGTAGCTTTCCGCCGGTAGTGAAAGCGGTGCAACACGTCCATCTGGCACATCGGGGTAAAGCTTCGCTTGCTGCTTTGGGAGTGCATCACGCTCCTTCTCGAGCGCAGTGATATATCTGGCAGATGTCAGCGCATGTGAAACGCCAGCTCAGGCACTTGACATACTGCTGGTCCAGAAAAGCTGACTTGCGCTCAACTGTGGGCGTGCTGAGCAGATCGTCAATGAGCCAGAATGCCAACGAGCTCATCAGGGCACTGGCGCCCATGATGTTGGCAAAGAAGGTGACGCCCCACTTCTGTTTCGGCAGCAACATGACACAGCTTCCTGCGCCTGTCACTCCACCAGGGTGCCAAACGACTTCTTGACCTCGGTACGTAGCCTTGAACCATCCGAGACAGTAGCAAATGACGCCGTCAAAGTGCTCTCGCTGCTCTTCCTCGTCAGGAACAATGGTACGTGGGGTGCAGAGGTCCTTAATCATCTCAGGACTCAGAGGTCCGGTACCATCCAGCAGACAGCGCACCCACTTGGCGTAATCGTCTGCCGTGCTCATAACATAGCCGGCCCCGGATATGCCCTCCAGGTCTTTGTTGGGTTCCTCACGCAATTCGCCGCCGGCCTCACCTTTCTCACCGGGAACATGGCTGAATGTATACCCTGTGGCTACAGATTTCTGCTGGGAGCCAAGTTTTTGGGGCATGCCGCCGTATGTCTCGTGCATTTCAAGTGGATCCCAGAGGTACTTGCGAAACGTCTCCGCGTTACTGCTGCCGGTGACGACCTCGAGAGCATGCGACGCTGCAACGTACATGGTGTTGCAGTATTCGAAGTGGGTCCTGAGTGTATTATGAATGGGCAGATTCCGAAGGTTGCGTACGATGTCTCGAGAGGTCTCAACGCCAGGTCGCCCATAGCTAGGCTCGTGTCGTGGCATTCCTGTACGATGCGACACACAGTCTTCGAGCGTGATTGCATTGGTAGTGGTGGCGTCCTGAAGGACGAAGTCATCTCGGAGGATTTCCACCATAGGTGTCGACCAGGATATTCGACGCGAGCCATCACTGTCGATGTTGGCCGGAGACGCGAGATAGATGGCCCAGGCAGCACAGAGGATCGCCTTTGTGGTGCTGCAGACATAGTACAGCGTAGAGGTTGCCGCAGGCTCAGCGGGCAGACGAGCTAGACCATAAGCCGTTCGTTGCTGTCAGTAGGAAGATTCAGGCCGCCAGGACAGCTGCCACATACCTTCGACCATGTCTCGTCATTATGTACTACCGAGAATGTGATGCCTGGCGTGTGCCACTTCTGGAGGGTCTTTGCAACGATCTCGTCGAAGTCGCGAGTGAAAGGCACCATGTTGGACTGCGCGTTCAGAGGCGTGAGATGAACATACAGATCCGTGCAAGGAATGACAAGAACGAAGCAAGAGAGGGTCGCACCTCCTATAGCACGTCCCGTGCCTGTTGGAGGTGCTACGAATGCCTTATCTTACGCAACAGACGCACACGTTGCTGTGAGCTCCGCTCCCTTCGGAGCTCGCGCGACGATCGTTCGATGAAGCGGCACGCGGTTGATAAGTGTGCAATACCTTCACCGATGGCGCAAGAGCTGCTGGCTGTGATGTCAGTGCATGAGGTCTACCAGTGTCGGTGGCAGACCTCGAGTTCGTTGAAGGGGAATACGCCTGGATCTGGTCAGGCAGCTATATCATGCCTCAGGCGCCTAGAGTGAGATGTGAAACTTCGTTACATATAAGTTACATGTATCGAACGGCAAACCCTCATCAACAAGCAACTCTAGTAAAATGTCATC
Organism: Oleoguttula sp. CCFEE 5521; assembly: GCA_036872775.1. Taxonomy (NCBI): domain Eukaryota; kingdom Fungi; phylum Ascomycota; class Dothideomycetes; order Mycosphaerellales; family Teratosphaeriaceae; genus Oleoguttula; species Oleoguttula sp. CCFEE 5521. Next base: position 8,964 of record JAVRRP010000333.1, on the reverse strand, counting down.
AATCGATAGTCTCGTCGCCAATGGCGGATCCAGTAAGGCACCAAGATCGGACGACGAAGATGATGTGCCCGCAGATCTCAACGGGCTAGACATTCGCGAAGACAGCGAGGGCTGGAACGATGTAGAAGAAGACGCCGAGGAGTTGACCGTGAAGTGCCTCTTGTGCGATGATCTGAGTGATTCGATCAAGAAAACGGCAGACCATTGCCAGCGAGAGCACGACTTCAACATCATCGCTCTCCGCAAACGCCACGGTGGGTAGGTCTAGGCGTGTGTGTGACACTGCAGTCTACGCGGTAAGCTGATCATTATGCAGCCCGTGACTTCTATGGGAGCATCAAATTCGTAAATTATGTACGTTCGCAGGTACAGGCAGGAAACCTCAAGCCGCAATGCGCGGACTCTGCTGCATGGCAAGACGACAAGTACCTACAGCCAGTGCTCGAGAACGATGCAGTTCTGTTCAGTCTTGACGAGCTTGACGATGTCGATGAGGCATTACCAAACGTTGGAGGGCATCAGTCCAGTTCGACTGTGCAGGCCGAGATCGCTACACTCAAGGCGCAGATCAGTACGCTGCAAGCTCACCACGATGCGTACAGGGAAGAGGTGAGCAAGACCCTGGAGAAGCGGTGGACTGAAGCCCCCGATCGCACAACAACTACCGCAGATGATGAGGAAATCAAGTACGACAAGTCTTACTTCGAGAGCTACTCCTACAACGACATCCACCAAGTCATGCTCCAGGACCGCATTCGCACGAGCGCATACCGAGACTTCATCTACGACAACAAGCATCTCTTTGAAGGTAAGACTGTGCTAGACGTCGGCTGCGGCACTGGAATTCTGTCAATGTTCTGCGCCAAAGCTGGCGCCAAACGGATCTTCGCAGTTGACAACAGCGCCATCATCGACAAAGCTCGCCAGATCGCCGCAGACAACGACCTGCTCCAACAAATCACTTTCGTGCGCGGCAAGATCGAAGACTTCCAGGAGCTTCCTGGTGGCATCAAAGAAGTTGACATTATCGTCAGCGAATGGATGGGCTACTGCCTGTTCTTCGAGAACATGCTGCCGAGTGTACTCTACGCTCGTGACCACTTCATGAAGCGTCGCTCTGATGGCTCACTAGATGGACTCATGGTGCCGAGTCACTGTAGTATCCACATCGCACCCATGGCTGACCCCGATTGGATTGCTGACAATGTTACGTTCTGGTCTGACGTCTATGGCTTTGACATGCGTTGCATGATGGAAGGTGCACTTACCGATGTCGTGGTCCAGCACCCGCCCGAATCGACTGTGGCTGGGCGGACGAAGGGGCAACTTCCAGTACGGCTGTGGGACCTGCATTACGCCAAGATCGAGGATCTGAGTTTCGAGACCGACTTCGTCGCAACGCTGGAGAAGAACATTGATACTCTTGACGCATGGTGCATCTGGTTTGACATGGTCTTTTCGGCGGATGCGCCCACCGGCAAAGGCTCAGCGATCATAGATCCTGCTGAGGAACAGCAACTTGCAAAACGTAGAGGCGCTGTGACGTTCAGCACGGGACCTTTGTCGATGCGGACCCACTGGCAATGTGGCGTATGCGTGATCGACCGCAAGGCCGGCGATGCCCATGCGCTGGAGTCAGGCAATCAGCTCAACAGCAAGCTGACGTTCACGAAGGGCCAAGAGAGCCGAGGCTTGGATGTGAAGATCAATTGGAAAGCAGAGCAAGGAGATGAGGTGGGCGAGCAGCTGTGGAAGCTGGCTTGAACCAGGCGTGGTGTTTATCAGCGGTGACGCGCTAGAATCGAGGCCTGAGGATCTTATGGTGTGGAGATGCCCAAAATATGCCCCGAAGCTCAAGCACATGCTCATGGCATAATTAGCTGGATGAGTATTGGTGCGTCACAGACACGTATGCTAGACTGCTGTGAAGTACTTCAATGGGTGGAGGTAGCTGCGGAGGTGAGAAATGTGGCAGTCAGAAGGAGCTTTATGCATGTTCTAACAGTTTCAATAAACTGTTGCTATACAATATCCCTACGCCTCCGCCATTAGATACAATCTGCAGCGCCTGAGGCTCACAACTTATGTACACTGCTGTTCCTGCTCCATCGCCTGAACGTCTTCCCGAAGAAATAGAATGGAATAGCCATCAAGCAGAAGAACGTGATGAGCGACATGTTGGTCATGATGGGCGGGACGAAGCCACTCTTGATGATCCAGGGCGTGATGAATTCTGCGAAACCGTATCCCCAGACGTTCTTGTTGACTGTGATGGCTACCATGAGGGAGCCGGCGACGGGCTTGTAAGAGTCGACGGCGTAGGTGGTGAGAATTGCGGGGAGGGCCGCAACTTGGATGCCAGCGCATGTGAAGCCAATGATGACGATGGGCTTCCAGGACCACTTCTGTTCGTATCCGAAGGCTACGACGAAATTGCCGAGCATCATGATGAGGACGTATGGGACTGAGATCGTTGTTAGTTGCGGCAGGCATGATATTATTGAAGCAGAAACTCACTCATAGCAACCAGGCGCATCTCTGGCTCACGAATGCCGCGATTGCGTTTCGTCGCACGAGCTGATACATAATCGGACAAAGGCCCAGCAGTAGCAAGACCAATGAGCGCGCCAACGAGGATGGCAAAGTTGAAGAAGCCAATAGTCTGACTGCTGTACTCGTAGGGCGGTGCGGCGAAGTTCTGACTTTGGGTCAAGTTCAAAGTCAGGAAGGAAGAGCAAGACCACGAGACAATGAAGGCTGCAAGCTCAACAATCGGGAATGCGAAGAGCTTCCACGGGATCCAAAGGTCCAAGGCCATGGACTTGAAGGGATGGGCGTTAGACTGGAAGAGCTTCCACTGCTGCTTGCTTGGAGTGCCCTTGCCGAGATGTGGGTCGCGTTCTGCCGTGGCTTGGAGGGAGAGATCTGGCATGGTGCCCTTAGTAGGGACGTGGGAGATAACTCCACCAAGTTTCTCTGGATCCTCAGCAGTGGCTGTATTGACTCTCTCGGCGGAATCGGTCGGCGATGGTTTGCCTTTCTCTTGTGCGGCAAGTTGCCGAATGATTTCGTTGGGATGTAGGCGGTGCCACTTGGTCTCGGGGAACATGAACACAACCATAATCAGGGAAGCCGCGATAAGGCCGGTGTTGAACCACCAGAAGTTGCGCCAGCCAACATGCAAAGCCATCGATCCGGATATGATGGGTCCGACCATCAAGCTGCCCATGTAGAACACCCAGTACACGGTATTCCAGAACCCTCGGTCGTTGAGGAAGAAGATGTCGGCAATGACAGCAGGCTGAATGGTCTCTGCGGGTCCTGCACCGATGCCGTTGAGCACGCAGGCGCCCATGAAGCTCGAGTAGCTGACAGCTTTGGCACGCCAGATGGACGACACGAGGCAGACGATTTGCGAGGCGATGTATACGGGGCGGCGACCAAAGGATGTGCTCAACGGCACCCAGATGAAATTAGAGAAGCCAAGCACGAGAATTGCGACACCCGTGAATTTGATGACATCCGTGAGGTTGCTGTCAAAATCCTCTGCAGGGGAGTTAGTATTTTGACAAGCTAGGGTGGGCAACAGTAGGCGATCTTACTGATGTAATACGGAAACATAGGAGCCAGGGCAAGAGGCCCGAAGCCCTGTGTGAAGGAAACGCTCGTGGAAGCTGCGATAGCGCAGCCCTTCCAGAACGGGCTCCAGTTCAGCGGGTCGTGAGGGTCGTCGCTTGGCTGAGGGACCAGTACGCCTGCGCCTCCTTTGACGAAGTGATGGCTTCCTACGTCTGTCATGATCTCGGTGCCAGGCAAGATCTCCGTGCCGAGCTCTTGCTCGAGCTCGTGGAGCTCCTGTGCACTCGTCAGTATGCGGTTACGTTCCTGATTCCGGAAGTGTACATGCCCGCTCATCGTAGTTCATCTCCATCTTGACGGTGTCCTCTCTGATCGTTCGAGTGGATGAATAGCACAGGTCGAGGGCACAGTGGAAACTTCAATATCAGAGGTCGTGAGGCTCGTAACCCCCTTCTCAGACAGCTTTTGTTGGTGCTGGTGGGACCCCGGCACAAGCGAGATGGCCAACGCTCGGGCTAGATGTCGCGAGCCGCGTGTCGATAAGAATAAAGAACTACGAAGAAGTTTCAACAACACAACCTTGAAGGCTGCTCGCGCCGATCATCTGGGGCGATGGATGCAGCTATATGAACCACCCCTTTGCGCCATTCTGATGCATGTCGACCAGCCGGGGTGATTGCCGTGCCCAGCGGTCTCGTGTTTCCAGAACGTGGCCGCGCTCATGTGCGATGCACGCTAGCGGCTGAGCGAGCGAGAATAGACTCTGATTCGCCATGTGTGCCAGCATCCCTGTCGTTAAGCGGGTAATGATCGGTCGTGCTGTCGCAAAGTGCGGAGGTGATCTGGGGCCTCCATGGAGCTTGTCATGCTTGGACTTTCTTGGACGAGTCGGCACTTGTCAATCCACCGTCGTCTATATGCAGATATGCTGTGTCCCCTCGCATGCCCTTAGCAATATCTCGTGATTTCGCACGGTCTGTCTTTGATACACTCCGGCATCACAGCTACCCGACTGCCAACACCTTGAACATATGCTTGACGCCTCGCGAAGGACCAGCATAGATTCAAGGAGTAATAGCATTACCCTCTGAGCAGTTTCTAGAGCACGGCAGATGGCCAAACGATGTGCCGGGCGATACATCGACATGTGTCGGTAACGGTCAACCTTACGGAGCGCCATCTCCACGTGGAATGGATAGTCCGAACCTTCGCGTTCCGACTCCACGTCTCGCTAAAGGCCACCGCACTCGTGAATTTGGCTATGTGGCACCAAAGGCGACATCACTTCTTCGATCATAGCCTCTTCTGGGCTCTATCTGCCGGAGCCGCGAATATTTCCCGGAGCTTGCGACCGAGGTAGGTGTACAATGTTGCTTGCTTGCGGTTCTGCCGACTTGTGGATCAATTCACGTTTGCAAAAGCCCCAAGTCCTTACCAACACGCATACATCGCTCGGAGAGTGGCCAGGGAGCGAGTGCTCGATCGCCCACATAAGAAGGAGGGAGATCACGTGACGGACTACACATTTACCTCACAGCACGAGCAGTCACATGTATAAGTCTTCTACCATGCCTTTCGACCCAGCATCTTCAAGAACCACGTTTCGGGTATTACGCGTGTGGTACCTGCGCTGCTTACACAAGAAGTGAGTATATCTCCGCTTGGTTCAAGTATGAGACTAGTTCTCTCAGCCAAGGACCCAATGGTGTTCCTGACACGCAGTTGCGACCTGTTAACGTACTTATCCTCCCACCATGGAGCGTGTTTGCTGCTGTCGCAGGGCTACCAGCGAGGTCCAGGTAAGCAATACAGGATGGGCCTTGGCAGGAAGGTGCGCTTGACACTGAACGTCCTTACAGAGACCTCATCACTCAGCTTGGAAATGAACGATCCCCACTTCGTGATATCATGCGGAAACGAACACTAAGGTAGGCTGCATGTGCAGACACGTGCTAGATTTGCACATCATTCTGTGCTCACAACATCACTTGGCAGTACACTTCACTGCACTGAATCTGTCCGCACGACACTCGGTCTTCGATAGCAACCCCTCTGTAAGCTAACACGGTGAGTATCATCCGTTCACTCATACGGACTTCTTCGTACATCTCGCACCACCCACGACATTCCTTATTGGCACCGGCAAAACAAGGTAGCGAGTGGGCGCCAACGCTAAGTCCATCGCCCCATTGACGGAACGTATCAATAATCCTCACTGACCAGCACTTACGATGGACTCTGATTATCCGGTCGCTGCCCTGCAATTGGCTTCACAGAGTGAAGGCGCTGGCCTGGCGCTCAATGAGCGCTACACCTTTGAGGAGTATATCTACCGCCGTGGCAACTTCCTTGGAAGACAGCCGGAATATGCGCATCTCCAGGATGCGTGCTTCATCGCAAGGCGCCACGCGTCAGAAGTCTATCCGAATGACCAGGCGATTCTGCACGTGCAGGACATACGCGCACGAGAGATTGCAACTCAGCAAGATCCCCTACTGCCCTTGCCTACGACGTCCAACACAGAGTCGATCGACGGATTCGCTACTTGCTTGCCTGATGGGTTGGCAGGACAGATTGACAACGGTAATTCGCCGGAGTCCGACCTTCAGCCTCGTATCACGAGAGCATCTACGAGGAAGAGCGCCGCAGAGGTAGGCGGTGATCAGGCTAGTGCTCCATCAGGATCTGGTAGGCCACCCCGCTTCCGTGAAGCAAATCCTGAGGACAGTGCTAATGAGATCGAAGTTGCTCCAAGCACCCGAGATGGGTCTGCGAGCGCCTCGTTCCCAGGTACAGTCGCCACATCAGCGCATGCCGTCGAAGCTTCGTCTACTCTTCCAAGTTCGCCAGGGCCCCTCCAAGCACTAAGCACTACAAAGCCAGTGCAGGAGTCACAAATGCAGCTGGAGGCACCTGTAGACGCGAAGCCTATCGTATCAATTGCGAAGCCTCGTTTTGACCAGCTTCTAGATACTACGAACGATGCGACCTATACAGTGGTCCGGCATACCGGCATATCAAAGCCAACAGTCCAACGGCAGGCCCCAAGTACTGTAGGTATGTCTAGCACAACACGGATTGTACAGCCTGGTAAAGGTATACTGCCGTCTATGGCTGAGCAATCCTCGCGGGAGCAGAAGTTCATCGCTGCGCCGGGGGTCTATGCGATGGCAGGGTACGGCATGAAGGTCCCCGTCAAGTCCCGGGGCAAACGCGATCACGACGAGGACGAAGCAGAGACAGAGTCCGTTACCACCCTGGCTGGCGATGACGATGAGAAGGACCATACTGCGCCCGAGCCACCGAAAAAGAAAACCAAGACGGCACACAACGCCAATCAGACACCACCCACAGTAGACACGCTTCCAAAAGGCGTTGCGCGACCTGTCAAGAAAGTAGCTGCGAACACTAAGACCAACATCGGCACTCCACGAGCCTCAGCCCTGTCCAAACCAAAGACGAGTGCTTCGAAGGCTGCTACGCCAAAGACGAGCACTCCGAAACCCGCTGCGGCTTCGAATCTCAACGCCGTCATCAATGGTCTGGCCCTCCCGAAAACTAAAGAAGCAGCCATAGCAGCCTCAGATGCCCGTCGCGCTGCGCTCATCACTCTCCGCACCCCAGCCGGTCCAACTCCAACACTGTCTCGTACCGGTCGCCGCCAGAAGCCCACTCTCAAGAACGTCGCCTCACGACCCACCGCCACCGCCAGTCTGATGCCGGAATTCCCACCGCCGTGTACGGAAGATAGCAATGACGTCCACTGCATTTGCGCAGTCGAGGCGGACGACGGAGAGCATATGGTACAGTGTGAGAAGTGTTTCGTGTGGCAACATAGTGGCTGTCTGCTGCCTGGGCTGACGAAGAAGGAGGTCAATAAAGTGGACTTCTTATGTCAAGTGTGTGATCCTTGGGAGAGGAGGGCGGTGCTCCAGGATCTGAGGAAGCGAGAGGGCAAGGTGGACTGAAGATATAATACAGACGTAGGCATGTTTCGTCATGACTCTTGTTGGAGTGCAGTAAAGCGGATCAATTGCACAGAGCCTGCAGCTTGGGATCGCTGGACCCGGGAAAGGCTACCTCCAGGCCGTCAGCTATTGGAGCGAGAGTTGCATGAGCTAGCAGACTATCATTATGGAGGTTGATGATGTAGACTTGTATGCCAAAAGTGCAATCGGCTCACTGACCATGTGACAAACTTGTGTCAATTGTAGCCTCATCAAACGCACCTGTAACGCCCGACTGCGATGACTGGTCTGACGTCTGTCTCATTAGCTGGCTGATCGGTCGTGTGAAGTGGAGGCTAAACTGCAATTCTAGTTCCGTGTCTAGTCTCTCTACTACCATTACAGCTATCTTAGAGTCAAGTATCGCCGTTCCGCCTGGTTGAAATGCCCCTGCCGGGTCACGAACTTGCCGCGCTACGCTGCATTCCAAATGCTAGAGCTCCCACGAGCAAGCCGATTTTATCCACAACGCCAGACTTGCAACTCCTTCGCTATGGTCACGTTCCAAAGCACTTGAGCAAACCTGAACAGCTCCCTAGTTCCTCATTATTGTCGTCGTCATCATCATCATCGTTACTTCGTTCTTGAGCAGTGCCACTCTACAGCCCCTGCGCCATCATTTTGAAGTCCTCGGGCTCCTGCCAGCCATGTGCCCTACAAGCCCTCAAATACCCCTCTGCAGCCTCACCAGCACCGTAGTCGCCTCTTGTTCTCGTGTCCAGCCTCGCGAACGGCTCACTCGCGATCGCTATCCTCACCTGCAGTAGCACACTCTCCATAGGCAGCACAGAATTCCAGCCGGTGTTTGTCAGGAGCTCCATGCACATCGCACCACCCATGACGATGTGCCCGCCCCCTCCCTGCGCAAACGACAGGAAGCGCGGGCGAAGCACGCGAATGTATGGTGGTGAGAAAGGGAAGGAAGGTGGAAATCTGGTTTCGAGAACGATGCTCTTGTGCCCGGCCTTCTTGAGGTCTGCCGTCAGAGGCAGAGGCTTTCCGGCCGAGGTAGTGAGGGTATGAAACGAATGGAGCTCGATGATCCATTGATATGAGTTCTCGAGCTGCGATGGATCGATGTACCAACCTAGCTCCGCGGCTGGGGTCTTCTCTTGAATCGTCGTGAGGTTGCGAATCTCGGAGAGAAGGCGTTTGGTGGTGCCCGACGTGGCGTAAGTCGGAAACGGCAGCATGGGTAAGGTTGCAAAGTCGAGGGCACCGGGTACGAAGTCGGTGGCCGATGCTGGGGAGGGCTCAGCGACGACCACGGTTTTGCTGACAGGTGGTGATGCTGGCTCGTCGGGCTCATCACAGAGGATCGCAAGGTCTTCCTCATAAGTCGCCACGCTTGAGCTGTCATCGTCAGCTATGCCATCGA